>CAEGAE010018739.1:0-27716 GCA_903067095.1 Girardinus metallicus | reverse complement strand
TAAGTGAAGGATAGATGTGTGTTTCTAGACTCTAAGTGAAGGATAGATGTGCGTTTCTAGACTCTGTAAGTGAAGGATAGATGTGTGTTTCTAGACTCTAAGTGAAGGATAGATGTGCGTTTCTAGACTCTAAGTGAAGGATAGATGTGCGTTTCTAGACTCTGTAAGTGAAGGATAGATGTGCGTTTCTAGACTCTAAGTGAAGGATAGATGTGTGTTTCTAGACTCTGTAAGTGAAGGATAGATGTGTGTTTCTAGACTGTAAGTGAAGGATAGATGTGTGTTTCTAGACTGTAAGTGAAGGATAGATGTGTGTTTCTAGACTCTAAGTGAAGGATAGATGTGCGTTTCTAGACTGTAAGTGAAGGATAGATGTGTGTTTCTAGACTCTAAGTGAAGGATAGATGTGCGTTTCTAGACTCTAAGTGAAGGATAGATGTGCGTTTCTAGACTCTGTTAGTGAAGGATAGATGTGCGTTTCTAGACTCTAAGTGAAGGATAGATGTGCGTTTCTAGACTCTGTAAGTGAAGGATAGATGTGTGTTTCTAGACTGTAAGTGAAGGACAGGTGTGTGTTCCTGGACTTTGACTGGACCCTCAGTCTCTCCGTTTTGCACATGAGCAGATGCGTCTCTGAGTCACTCGGATCTTCGTCTGTCCGTTGATCAAACCTCCGTACGGCGCCGACATCACGGCGCGGCAGCTTGTCGGTGTCGCTCGGGTCCAAACGTCCAGAACCGTCTGGAGGCGGGCCAGCAATCTGGGTCTGACAGCATCTGAAAGAGCCGTTACCACGACAACAGGCATCCGGCGGCGGTCCTCACACGTCTACCTGTGTGAAGGTGTGAATGTCGGGTTGGGGAGGAATTTAGCAGCGCTTATGGAGGTATGATGGGCGGCGCTGATTGGCCGGGGAGCGAGGGACGCTGGGTGAAGCGGCATGTGTGAGATGTGAGGAGGAGCGAAGCGACAAAAACATGAAGTGTTTGCTACTCGCAGATGGGCTGCTGACACCAGCTGGAAAAAATAAGCAGGAAGTGGAAAAATCGTCTGAATCTGGTGATAAAATGATTTTCTGCTGGTTCAGGTCCAAATGGCTCCCAGGATCCAGACTCTGTTTAAAGGCTTTTACTTTGTAATGACCCGGATCAATCTGAATGAATCACACCTGGCTGCGGCTGACCAATGAGCAGCTGCTCTGCATCGACGCGTTCGGCTCAGAACGTCGGTCGGATCCGCGTCTGCAGATTTATCGGCTTTTCGTTTCTCTTGGCTCGCGGTTCTGGACATTGTGTTCTGCAGAACCGCCGGTTCCTCACACATGGGAGGCAGATCCATGGAAATGTGTCTGTTTGCTCCAGAGTCCAGGACCTTCACCAGGTTCAACCGACGAAGGTCAAACTAAAGCATCTAAAAGTTTCTAATCTAACTCATAGAAGTTATTACAATTTAAAGCTTATGAATGAAGCTGATTCATACGTCTGCCAGTTTCTCATAACATAAAACATAAAGCTGGTATGCACTCGTTTATCCTTCATTTGCTCTGGGGAGCTTTAGAAACAAAAAAGACTCCCAGGCCCGCAGCACCACAGGGCCTCCACCGTACTTCATAGTGAACTTTATGATCAACTCCAGGAAGAAAACCTTCAAATTAAACTCTTTGTGCTGCTGGTGGGACTGGAGAAGCTCTTCCTGCTGTGGCGAGAGCATCTAATGGTTGTCATGGAAACCCAGTGACCCCAAAACGCCACTCTGTGTTGCAGCTTTTATCCTCCATGTGGAAGGAAGATAAAACTTGGGTCATCTGATAAGATGAAATCAGTGCAGTGATTGTTTCATGTGCAAATAAATCCCGGTGCTCAGTAACAGCGCCCCCCGGAGGCTCCCGCATGCCACCTCAGATTTCGGAGCCTCTAAACAATCCAGACGGGGTCGGATCTCCAGAATCGTTCGCCGCCGTTGCCGTGGCAGCCGGCTGGTTGTGGCGCTCTTGCCCGCGCGTCCTCATGTCACATCTTTTGTTGATCACGACGTCTGGAATGCGCCCGTGGTGCTGGCCGGTCCCGCCACCTGCTCCGTCTCCGTGGCGACCCTGGCGCCGCCGCCCCGAGAGCCCGTCGCGTTTCAGCTCCGCTCTTCGTCTCCGGCAGGCCCGCGGTGGCGTGTGTGTGTGTGTGTGTCTGTGTGTCACTAAGCATAAGTCTGGCTGCTCTCCACCTGGACGCCGCTCTCCCATCTGTGATCAACGCTGACCCAGATCTGGCCCACCTGGACGACCAGAACCGGACCTGAGAGCTTCTTGTTTTGGACTAATTCGTCGCCGTCCCTCTCAAGAGCCACGTTTTGTTTTAATAGCTCTGCAGATTCGGCTCTGACTCAGGCGCCGTAATAGAAAACCTTAAAAGGCTGAAACGCTGAAGAGGGTTGAAAGGGTCAGCGGTGGCGGCAGAAACTCCTGCAGCGACGGTGAAATTTAAAAAGGCTTTTTAAACACTAATCTGACATTTCCATGTTAACAAAGGTGCAACACTTCAGTTTCCATTTAAAGGCTCCTGTTATGCTCAGTGCAGCTGCGTGTCTATTGTCTGAGCCACTTTGAGCTGCTGCGTGTTTAAGAATCACATTTAAAGGTCCAACTTTCTCCCACTGATCATCTGATTGATTCCTCAGAGTTTGATCCGCAACAAACGAGACGTGAAGGAAGCTGTCCAAGCTGTCACTTCACGGGATCAAACCGTCAACTTCAAAGTAACTGAGTGCCACAAAAGGCTGGGGTTTTAATAGTTTTTAATTAAAAAGTATATTTATTTAAAAGAAGCTAATTATTTCATTTTTATCTGCACAACTAACACAACATAATATTCTAGTAAAATAAAGAAGTCTTAGGGAGAAATGACATAAAATCTAAGTTTAATAAAGTTACATACCTACCTAGTTATTTAACTAACTATCCAGTTATTTAGACCTCATTTAAACAAAACCAAACATATGAACTCATAATGTCCTAAAGGTCCATGTTCTTCTATTGTCTTTGGACTTTTTGGGTTTATTTCCAGCAGATCAGGACGTCTGTTGCTCGTTCTTGACAAACTTTTGCTTTATTTAGTGGAGTTTAGCAAATGTTTCTATTTGCTCTTAAATTTAATTATATTATAACTTTGTGTTTTATATTCCATATTTTGGAGATTTTAACTTGTATATTTTTTGAAAGGTGGAGAAAATTTCACTAAGATTTGTTTGTCCGCATCGACCTTCAACCTTCAGCTGGAAAAAAGTTTGTGCCGTTTTTACGTCGTGGTTAAGGGCCGCTCAAAATCACCTAGAGGGCCACAAATGGCCCCCGTGCCGCTCTTTGGACACCCCGTCAGCTTGCTGTGGTCTGAGGTTTTCCTGACCCGCTCCGCAGCCCTTCCTGTGTGAAATGTTTTGTTTCAGAACGGCACAACCTGGCTGTTTCCTTCTCATCTGCACAAACAAGAGTCATAATTATCACGGCTTCCCGACGGTTTGGTCCCTGAAGCTCCCGACCGTCTCCAGAACCCCCAGAGCAGCGGCAGCGCCGTTTGACTGACAGGTCAACCCTGGGAACGCCGGCGCCAAAACAAACCCTGCTAATGAGCGCTGGGTACCAGACACTCAGCACAGTTTTACTTTCAAAAACTAATCCTGAATATTTGGTGGAGAAATAAGCGGCTGTGTTTGCTGCGGCTGCAGCACCGTTGCTGTTTGTTTTGGGAGTTTTGATCCATTTTTGCCTCGGAGCGTTGAGACCAGGCGGGTTCTGTAACGTCCTGACGTTCGTTTAACTCCAGGAAACAAAGACCAGGATGTGGAGAGACACATTTTACACATAAAACATTATTACTGATGTTTCAAACCATAAATAATGTAAAGCAAAGTCTGAGATGATTCCAGGAATGTCACAGAGCCGGTCCAAAGCTTTTTGGGGCCTTGAACTGATTGTCATCTTGGGCCCCAATCTCTGTTTTATACCAACTATTAATAGCATCATTTATAATGATATTATAGTTATGAACGTCTTTCTGTTCATTTTGATAATGATGGTTTATAACATATGAAGCAACTCAGAATTCAGTTCTTCTGAAACTTTGAGTATTTAACAAAAAGTTAGTTTTAATGTGGAAATCTGGATTTTCTATCAGCTGTTTGCCATAAATGTCAAGATTAATAGAAACTCTTGATGTAACATTTCATGTCATAAATAATTTTCTTTCTGAACTGATCTGGTGAATTAAAGTTTGGTTTAACCGAGGGTGTACTTACTTTCCCATCATGGCTGAACATCCTGCTGCTGTTTTCATTAATCCTGTTGGATCAAATCTGACTCAGTTCTGCTGCTTCATCATCCAGATATAATAAGTGACTAAGGAAAGTGTTGCATGCAGACGTAGAAATGGTGAGTCTCAGGTGTGTGTGTGTGTGTGTTTCAGGTGTGTGTGTGTGTGTCTCAGGTGTGTGTGTGTGTGTCTCAGGTGTGTGGGTGTGTGTGTGTGTGTGTGTGTGTGTGAATTGCAGTGTAAACGTCGAAGAGCAAGCAGAGTGTGTTTGATGTTCCATTTTCCCTTTTTCATAATTCATGGTGGAGGAAAATGGACTGAAGCGGAGGTGGCTGCAGAGTGTGTGTAGGGGTGTGTGTGTGTGTGGGGGTGTGTGTGTGTGTTGCAGGATAACAGGACAATCGTCTCTGCTGGTTTTTGGGGAGATGAAACAGACAAGAGCGCGTCTTTGAAATGCAAAGAGCGGCGCTGCCGGTGATTGGCCGCCGTGTTGAGGAGGAGCTGCGAGTTTTTTCGCTGCATTTCATCATCATAATACTCGCTTGCACTCCCCCCTCCCCCCTCCCCCCCCAGTCCACCCGTTCGCCCCCATCACCCCCATCACCTCCATCACCTTCCACCCCGCCTCCCAGCCTCAGCACTCAGCGCTACATCTCATTCTTTACTTTATTTACCTCTGTGACAAAAAACTCTGGCTAATTAGGGGCTGCTCTGAGATTGGGAGGGTTGTGTGTGTGCGTGCGTGTGTGTGTGTGTGTGCGCACTGAGCGCTATGCTTGCTCTCATACACACACACGTTGTGTAGTGGCGGGGCTTGGGGACCAATTTATTTACATGCAGTGGAAGAGGAACAGAGAGTTGGAAGAAGGGCTGAAAGGAAAAGAGGAAACAGCAGGGAATTCTGGAGAAAACCCAGAGGAAGGAAGAAGTTTCTCAACTGTTCCCAAGGACACACACGACCAATTTACCATTTAGATCGCCTGGTGTGTGTGTGCGCGTTTGCCAATATCCTATGTGATTTCCACCTTCATCAACATCCAACTGTTTCCTTTTTGATTTAAAGTAGCTTAGAGTCAAACTGAGGCTCAACTGTTTTTGGGACGATGGAATTATTGTTTCTGCTGCTGCAACGTTTTTTATTAACGTTAAAATATTTTCTACATTTGTTGTTTTGATAGACAAACTAAAGCAGGAGTGCAGAATCACCAGCTGGTATTAATCATAGATGGTGAAGTTAAGATATTCTCACTTTTCTGTGCTTTTGCTACTTTTAACTTTTCTGATGAGCTGATTGGAGGTTAGTCAGGCTATCTGCTGGTGCAAAACCTGCAGTCAGCCATGCAACAACCTGCATTACACAGAGTTCAGTGCAGTCTGGAATTTTAGATCAGTATTATTTAGTCCTGGAGAGTTTAGAGGGTTTTTTCTGTAAGGAAGGAAAAATGTTGACGCCTTCTTTCAGCCAGCTGACCGGCAGAGCAGCTGTAGAAAAATCCATCACAACAACTTCAAGCTGAAGGAAATGTTTAGCTGCCTTAAAAATCCCCCAAAGTGAACTCTGGTGTGATTCCAATGTATATGTGAACACCAAGCAGGAAGTGGGCAACAGAGCAGGGCATTCTGGGTAAATACAACCAAAGCTAACATGTTAGCTTAGCGCGAGCAGGAGACAAAAGAAAAATCTTCCAACCGCTAAAACCTGACGCCTCCATCTTGTTTCCATCTGGTGAAGAAGGAAGTTGCTCTCAGCGTCTTCAGGTTTTTGTGTCGTTTCCTTCAGTGGTTCTTGGTGCAGCGCCCCCACAGGCCAGGAGGGGAACAGCTTGGTTTGACTCAGAACCACAGCAGCTGAACCGGGTTTATCAGACTATCAGAGGGAAAAACAGCCTGGATGTTCTGAATGCAAAATTTTAGAAAAGTTTTATCAATAATTACCATCGTTTTGAATTAAAATTTAAATGGCCTGGTTTCCTTGAAGACGTTTTCTCTAATCATTTGTCCGTCTTGTCTTGCAGGCAGGACGCCGGCGACCTCTCTGGACCGATACAAAGGTAGGGAAACGTTCCTCCTCTTCCTGCGTCGCATGCAGTGCCGCATGCGTCCTGCAGGGCGGCATCAGAGCTGCGGCGGTTTGCGGGTTTGTTGGTCTGGAAGGACAGAATGATGAGTTGAACTCCTGCACAGGAGAGGAGGAAATTGGAGAGGGCGAGGTGTGACGCGGCGGAGGGGCGTTAAACCGAAGCCGTCAGCGCCGGACCCCAGAGCGGGGCGGGGCGGGGGAGCTTTAAATAAGGCCCGGTTAAAAATAGCTCCACCTATTCCTCATCTGAGGCGTCGCTAACGGGAAAGATGAGAATCCTTCCTGAGCGCCATCAGCGAGGCGAACGGAGGCGTCTGATTGGTCAATCCTGTTCCAAACTCCAGCAAACGGAGGGATGAACGCTGTGATGGATTTCCTCTCTTATGACATTTTAAGTCTTTAAGAACTGATTTCTACAGCAGGGAAATGGAGCAGAAAGGAGAAGATCCATTTAGGAGACTGTGGATTGTTTGGGGAATAGTTAAAGAATATGCAGTTTTAATGACATGAAAGATTCACAAAGTTTTGCTTCGAAGTTTTTTAGAAAAGCATTTTGGTCAGTTTGAATGTTGGCTGCAACTTTTCCTGCAGGATGGATTCATATTTCATCCAACGGGCCAAACACAGGCGGGAGTTTGTTGGGTAATCAGGATCGTTTCCTGCTGTGTTCAGGTCATGTTTGCATTTTCTGGGATTTTAGTTTGGCTTGGCGTGACCTTTGCATCTTTTATAATGAAACATGAAACTTTTATAAACGTATCTGTGATTAAGACGTGTGTCTTAAACTGCAACTTTCACACGTTTTCAGGCACTTTTATTGTCATATTTACGATATGCAACATAAGATTTGAATAAAACTCATAATTTAACACACAAACGAGACTTTATAATGAAAAACTGAATTTAAAATATTAAACCAAATGTTCTGCAGAGATCCAGTTCATGTCCTGCTGGTCCAGAAGGAATATTTCATGTTTTCACAGTTTTCCTTCCAAGATGTTTCAGTTTCCGTTTTTCCTAAATTTAGTTTGTTTTTCTGCTGATAAACTTTCTTCTTGTCTTTCTTTTAAAGAAAGCTTAAAATTATTTTTGAGATATTTATAATAGAATATCTCCATAGATCATTAATAGATGATTTTGCAGTGACGGTTAATAGGAAATGATCAGAAAACTAACAGCTTTGAACGGAGGATCTCAAATTTCCAGTGATATCTAATTAAAACACATATATTTATGTAAGCATTAGTAATTACAATATTGTATATTATAATACGGATAACTGATTTTCTCAAATATAGTTTTTAAATGTTCCAGATTTTGTTTGTGAAACCAGATAAAGTTTATCTAATAATGATGCTTTGCTTCAAATTTAGCTGGAATTAATTTGTTCTGCTTATAATTTGCATTTGATCTCTTTTTATTACGAGCTAATTAAAGCAATATTTATGGCATATTTCCGTTATATGTTTGTAATTAAGTCGTTAAATGGGTTGAAGCGGATTCTGGATGTAATTATTGATATTTTTAACTTTTATTGCTGATTTCTTGTCATGACTGATGTGGATTTTCAGCATTAGGAATGTTTCAGCCAGCTGGCTGGCAGTGTTCAGCATCAGGTGGGGGAGGGGCAGTGTTACTCCAGGCTCTAAGCTGTAAAATCAGTTTAATGTTAAGTTTTAGCGTTTTAATGAAAACGCAGTGAAGCTGTTTCAGTTTTTAAATCTTGCTTTGCGCCCCCTGGTGGAGAATCTGTGTTTTATTCAAAACTTAAGGATGGCTGTTGTATTATCTAACTGTTTAGTTTTTTATTTTTACGTTTACAGGAAGTGAGGCATCACTTTTATCTGTTATTTGATTATCTTTTCATCAGTTGTGATATTTTTTGTGGTAAATATTTCGACACTTGACTTTTTTTAAGGAACCAAAGTTCTCAAATGTTGAAATAAAAACTGCAGCGTTTGCGCGGCAACATTTAGGCTTCAGCAAATCCGTTTTGATTGGAGTAAAGTAGAACTATTGGTGTTCATATTACTGGCATCTTTTATGCAGAATTACTTAACGTTTCTCACATTGAGCTCATATATTCACGGGTTTGGACCTGGATCCGCTCCAGTGGGTCCGGAAGCTCAGAACCGAGCCTGGGATCCGGCTAAAGCTGGAACGTGGAAGAAAAGGAGGAGAATGCGAGAATAATTCAGCTTTTGTTTTTCTGCCTGATTGGAGAAAATGGGCGAGGCTGCGACTGTCAGACACAAACAAACAGACGCAGCTCTAATCCGACACACAGCTGCGTCATTCTGCAGCGCATTCGCTTCCTCTCTGTCTCCACCGCCGTCGTCCAATCGCCTCACACACACGTTCACACAAAGCAGAACTGGGCGTATAATTTGATCCTGTGTGCTCTCCTCCTCTAATGAAGCTCTCTGGCGGTTTGACTGACACCCGGCTTGTTATTTAAGTGTCTGTTTTGGGCGAGGAGGAAGAGGAGCGAGGAGGAGGAGTAAGGCAGGAATTGGGAGGTTGGGGATAAATAAAAGAGAGACAGGAAATGAAAAAATGGAGGAAAAGAGGGTCGTGGGACTCATAGGGAGCAAATGAAAGAGGGTGGAGAAGAGAGGAAGACAGTTTGGGAGGAGGAAGAGTTGACGGAGGAAATGGGGGTGATGAAGGCTGCGAGGGGATTGTGTGGGTGAGAGTGTCTAATTGCAGGTCTTTGTCCTGATAATGTTCTTTGAAGGCACACAGCTGATAATTAGCCGCCGCGGCTCCTCGGATGCCTTTCAGCTTCGGTCATTATGAGCCGCAAACCCTCCATTGGCTCTGACATGACCTCCCCACACACACACACACACACACACACACACGCCGCAGCAAACAAGTGTTGATTAGAGGATGAATAGCATCGTGCACGACACGACGGCTCTCCAAAGGCCCGGCTTCCTCTCTGCAGGTGTGTGAGGGACGCACTTCCTGTTTACAGAGCAGAGCCACTCAGCAGACAGCAGCGGCTGTAATTACAGCGACTCACACAACGCGGCGTCCCGGTACGCCGGTTGCCACATGACGACGGCGGTCCCTCGCTACGCCGCTCCAGGTCCCGCCCCCCCGTTATCCCCACACCTGAATATTTATGAGACAGGAAGTGGCTGACTGGAGCGATCGCTGCGTGAGAACCTCACCGAGGTTATTACTGCCAACTGGAACCGAGAAAACATTTTCACTAACTGAAGTAAAGAAAAACTATGAAACTAAAACATAAATTAGAGATTTATTACTGTTTGTGTTTATTATTAGCCTTTCTAATTGATGTGAACCAATTTACTTCGGATGTCTGCAAAATATCGGCAGCAAAAGTTGGGAGAAAACTCTAGAATCGGTTATTTATTCAACAGTAACTGAATATATTTTTTGAAAATAGTATATTTTATTGATTATTCGTTACCCAATCGATGTAAACATAATCACAATACTTAGATGTTTGAATTCTGCACCTAAAAATGAACCAAAGTATGAAAAACTAAAACTACTACAATAACTAATAAAAGCTGAACAGTATTTAACTATATAACTAATAAAAAACCAGCAAACAAAACATCACAACTTAATGAAACTAAACTATAATAAAAAACCCAGAACTATTTTAATCCTGGAAATCAAAAGAATGGCCCATATTTTCATGATACGCATGAACTCACCTAATTCAGTCAATTTTTTCACGCCATAATGGTGCATGGTGGTGGCAGCGTCATGCTGAGGGGATGGTTTCCCTCAACAGCCTCTTAAAGTCGACAGAAAAAAAGTCTTTGGGCTTTTTCTAAAACTCATTTTTTTGGCAGCGTCAGAGATAAAAGGAAATGGACGGGCCTAGTCAAAGTCCAGGCCTGAACCCAGCTGATGATGTTTTCCTTCCAGTCTCACTGAGCTGAAGAAAGGAGAAAACCTTGAGAACATGTCAGATGTTGCCACGAGCAGCGAGTCGGGCTGCAGCGTCCGAACAGAATCAAAGGGGTGTGATGGTGTCATGGCCGCCGCTCATCCATTTTTCATCCAAACGCATGAATTATGAGCGGTTGCTAATGACGACGGCTCTTCTTCTGCCTCCGCGGGGTTGTTGTGAGCACGCCCGGCGGCAGGGGAGGCGCCGCGGCCCGGAGGAACTTCCTGCTGCGATCCGAGCCGCCGACCTGGAACCTGATGGGAGCCGGGAGGAATAGAACCGCTCATAAAATCAGCAATAAAAACCATAAAACGATGCTTCCAATTAGAGATTATTGCTTTTTTCTCTTCGATTTCTCATATTTTTTTTATTTGATGGAGTTCTGCTTATTAATATATTTATTTAGAAAAACAAACGGGTAAATCTGCACTGAAAACTTCTGTGATTCATATATGTCATTTATTTTTATAGATATGGACATACTTTAGTTTTTAAGGACCTTTTATACAATCTAAATATCAGGCTTTTTTTTTACTGTTTTCTAATTATGAGACTGAATCTTAATCTTGAAGTTTTACAGAGAACAAGAAATTACACTCTGGTAAAAGTGGCGCTACTTCAACATATTTTTACTCAAATAAAAAGTACAGCGTAGTAAAAATACTCCTCAAAGTACATTTTTTCACAAAAGTTACTTAAATAAATGTAAGTAGTTACAACTCTGATGTTACAAATGTTTTTCAGCTGGTTCACACATTTCAGCTGGATGAAGGTACTGCATGTGGGCGTGTGTGTGTGTGTGTGTGTGAGGGTGTTTGGGAACTCGGTGTGGACTCTTTTTCCTCCTGTTTTATTTTTTGAGAGGCTCCAGATGGCGCAGAAACAGGTGAGCCAATTAGTGAGTCTCACCACACGGCACATCGTCACATCAGCGGAGCGCGACGGGGAAAAAACAGTCTGCAGTCAGACTTTGTTTCTGTCGCAGATTTTATTGCTAACATCTCGGCTGTAATGCTCAGATGTTTGAGTCCTGCAGCGGCCGTACTGGGGCCATCCCAGTCACCAAACTGGTGGGAATGATGCCGGAATGCCGTCTGTCACTCCGGCCGGAAAACAGGCGGATTTAAATGGATTTCTTGTCTTTTTAAGGATCCAAACGTTTCATCGAGCCTCGCTGATGTTCATTACTACTAATGAAGTCGGAGTCGTCATAAAAGAGGAAGCAGCAGGAAGTCAAAACGCAGAAACACCCTTTATCTCGTCCTCCTCCATCCCCCCCTCTCTCCATCTCCTGTCATCCTGTGCTGAGCCGAGTGTCAGTCGGTTTTCTGTTAATTAGCTGCAGAAAGCAGAGACACCTGCCCACTGCTGCCGCTGACGAACGCACAGAAATGCATCCGCATGATGCGGCGACGCTCACGCTTGTTATTTTGATGCTTCCTGTGCGTTTGAGTATTTTTCTTTTTGTTAAGCGATAATTGAGCAGCCATTGCGGCTGCTTTCCCACCTAATGGAAGGGGACAAATTAATCTCCCAGTGCTAATGTCTGCAAATGGAACAGGAACAATCCTGTCAGCGCCAGGCCCACAGGGAGGGGGTGGGAGCATGCCCAGAATGCTAACACTTCGGCTTCTGGAGTTTCAGGTTAAAATCATTCAAGGAAAACTCTGTATTTACAAACACTTTGCTAAAAGAAGTACCTTATGAATTCACATTTATTTTATGCAACATCTTTTCTGCAACAGAAACTCCTAAAATGATTAAATCAGTTGGTGCCTGCTTCTTTTTGTACCTTTTCGGGAAGATTTCATAAATGCTGAACGTCTCCAGCAGAGCAGCAGCCAGACGGAGTGAATTATTCAGGCGGTGACCAGAGATCCAAAAGAGTTTAACCCAAAAAGAGCAGAATGAGACGCCACTTTCTGATTTACCTTAAAAATCTGATGGGTGTCCCTCCCAGCTGTGTCTATGCCCCCTTCAGTTTGCAAAACGCTGTTTTTTAAAGGTTATAAATGAGAATAAATTCTATATTATCGCAATTAATGAGAGTAACTTCTTACAGTTTTCACAGGGTGGGGACCACAACCCCCTGCAAAAAGCTGAAAATCCCTGAAAACATAACTGCCTATTTTAGAAGTTCAGACACCAAATTTACCTCAATATGTATTAATTCACATACTAGAAATCATCTTAGTACTACAGAAGATAAAATCTATAGTTGTCATTATTAGTGCTCTTTGGGATTGTGTGAAAGCGGACTGGAGTCGGAGTAAAGCGGACTGGAGTCGGAGTGAAGGGGACTGGAATCGGAGTGAAGCGGACTGGAGTCGGAGTAAAGCGGACTGGAGTCGGAATAAAGCGGACTGGAGTCGGGTTAAAGCGGACTGGAGTCGGAGTAAAGCGGACTGGAGTTGGGTCAAAGCGGACTGGAGTCGGGTCAAAGCGGACTGGAGTCGGAGTAAAGCGGACTGGAGTCGGCTCAAAGCGGACTGGAGTCGGAGTTAAGCGGACTGGAGTCGGAGTAAAGCGGACTGGAGTCGGGTTAAAGCGGACTGGAGTCGGAGTAAAGCGGACTGGAGTCGGGTCAAAGCGGACTGGAGTCGGAGTAAAGCGGACTGGAGTCGGGTCAAAGCGGACTGGAGTCGGAGTAAAGCGGACTGGAGTCGGGTCAAAGCGGACTGGAGTCGGAGTAAAGCGGACTGGAGTCGGGTCAAAGCGGACTGGAGTCGGAGTAAAGCGGACTGGAGTCGGGTCAAAGCGGACTGGAGTCGGAGTAAAGCGGACTGGAGTCGGGTCAAAGCGGACTGGAGTCGGAGTAAAGCGGACTGGAGTCGGGTCAAAGCGGACTGGAGTCGGAGTAAAGCGGACTGGAGTCGGGTCAAAGCGGACTGGAGTCGGAGTAAAGCGGACTGGAGTCGGAGTAAAGCGGACTGAATATGGCTGGTGTGAATGCAGCTTTACCAATAACTTTGTCTAAATTAATCAAACTTGTAGCTTCTTATTCATGAATGAAACTTTTATTCCAGGAGCATTTTCTTTGGTGAAAGAGCTTTTTAAGTGGACAAATCAAACCTTGACTCAGTTACTGATTTGACTCCTAATCGCTTGGTTCTTAGTTAACTCAACAATAATGTCTGATTCTTGTTCTTCAGAACATCATCTGGTCGCATTAATCAATGAAAGTATTGGGGGAAGTATCTGCTGTGGGTCATGCTGTTCATCTGGAGGCCTGCGTGGTTCGAACCTGTAGGTTCTGCTCCCTCCATGGGGTTTAAATCGGGGTGAGAGGCTCGCTGAATGTCAGCCTGTTTTCCATCTTCACAGCCGTGAACCCGAAGCCGTTCCTCCTTCTAAGCCTCTTTCCGCGGACGACCTCCAGGGAAGATTGTGAGTACAGAGGAGTTGATTACGGCGGCGCGGCGCGGCGGAGCTTTGTTCTAGGCGTTCGGCCGCCCTTGGCTTTGGGAGAAGAGACGGATGGAGCAGAAGAAGAGGTGTCTTATCACTCCCGCGGGGTCTCGCATCCTTTCATCCCAGATTGGCTCTGTGACCTCGCCGCCCCGCCCGGTTCATCCCGACCCTCTGCGCCGTCTCTTGTTTACTGTCCCATAATGACATTGTCAATGGCAACAATACGGCTGCTTATCGCGAGGTGTCTGCCGTCACAATGGATGAATGGCGCCGTAATGGAAAGGCGAATTTGTCCTGTTGTCATCTCGGAGCCTTTGGAGGCGCTCGCTGCTTCCCGGCCGCGTGTGCCGCTGGAAGATAAGATTAATTCTTCATATCGCCGGGATGATTGTGGAATCTTGTATCTAATGTAATTTTTATTTCTCACTCCTCCTCATTTCCTTTCCCCTTTTTCCTTTCAAACTGCACAGTCAAGATTTTTTTTTCTCTTTTCTTTTGGGAAAAAATCTAAATAATTTATCTGTTTTCGTGCATTTCCTTCTGCTTCTACTTAAAGGCAGAGAAATGAAATGGGAAGAGACAGGAGAATAGGCAGATGAGTGTTTTTTTTCTGAATGGGACGGACGTGAGCGGCATGCAGAGCGGGAGGAGCGGGAGGGGGGGTGCTGCTGCTGGTGGAGGGCCTAAGAGGAGCCTGCAGACTTTAGTAATCCCTCTTTTATTAATGTGAAGCCAAGCTCAGCAGAATGTGGCTCACAGACATAACAGAGCAGCTCGCCGTGTTCAGGCCCCACTGTCTGCCTTACTGGCATGACTGGCCAAGTCAACACCCTTCCCATTTGCCAGGCTGGTAAAGCGTCGGCCAGTTAAAACCCAGTTTATTCTGGCCTCCCAGTCCGCTGCGCCTCCACCCACCGAGCCGCCGTCCGTCGGAGGCTTTTCATCCCGCTCAGGTTCCGGCCCTTTTCTTCTTCTTTTTTGGCACCGAATGCATCCTGCGTCCCCGCTTCCCTGCACGTTGCCATGACAACCCCACCCCTTTTCGCATCACTCAATGCCCCCCCCATGTAGCCAATGGGCATTGACCTTTTGCTGTCGGAGCGTGTTAGGGAGCAGGAGACACAGAGTGCAGGAGAAGGATGGCGGGGCGAGTGAGAGCGGAGCGCGCGCTCGGTGGGAACAACAAACACAAATCGGCCATTAAACTGTAAACAATTTAAAACGGACTCACTGCAGCGTCGGCTCTGCTCCTCCGAATCACAAAGACACAACGCTCATGTCCAGGGAGGACCCAGCGTGGAGGCACGGCGCTCAAAGTGTGACAGCATCACTACGCTTAGCCAGAAGCCAAAAGTTCATTTATGTTTCCTCTTTTTAAAACCAGGAATGGTTCGTTTTCCGTTGGTCAGGAAGACGCAGCATTTTCATTAAACACGCTGGGAAACAAAAAGATAAAAACCTGAACCGCTGTCGCGCAAAACTAGAACCACAGAACAAAAATAATTCCTAAGAATCTCATGGATGTGAGCAATTCCTCCTGGAGTTCCTCAAGGCTCTGTTCTCAGCCCACTCTACTACACCGCGTCCTACCAGATTTATGAAACGGAAATGATCTGTATCACCACAAGGAAACAGGCCCAGACTTCCACTGTGTGTTCGTAAGAGTGGAGGCATCAGAATTTTCTCCAAACAAATGTTAAAAAACATTTTGTTCTCCCCTAAACAGGCCAGGCTAGTAATAAACCCAACGGGTTTAAAGAAACCTGTGTGACCTGTTCACATCCCAAACTCCCACAGGAAACTTCTGTACATCTGCAAGAAATAAATAAAAGATCAATGAAGTTTTTACTCCTCCTGGCCTGCAGGTGGCGCTAAGCACGGATAATGGAACATTACACCCACACAACAATAGAGCAGAAAGAATAAGAGTGGAGTCTTTTGGAGAAGTTTCTGCAGCTGCTGCAGCACCAGAAACATAAAATCCACCATTTTTGTTATAATTTATAGATCAGATTATAGTTTGATTACATCATTTTTACTAAAGATTCATTTTTGATGTCCACATGAATACGCAAAGGTAAAATTCTCTCGAATCAATGCAGAGGAAACAGAATCCAGATTTTAAATAAATTACAGAACAAAGAAACAATGAAAAGTCCATGACCCACCAGAACCCAACCGCTCTCAGATGAGGTTCTTCTGTTGTCTGGCTGAAAGCCTGAAGGCTATTAGAGCCGTTTCTGGTGGCTCAAACACCCGAGTTTAATATTTTAAATGAATTGTTCTCCCTTTGATTAGGAAATCATCTGGAACGTGTTTAACATCCTGAAACTCAGATCAGAGTTTTCATTTTTCTCCCTCTGAGCTGCTGCCGGTTTGACGTTTCCTTCAAGGTGTTTCTGCCGTTTGGACCAAACCTTAAAATCGTTTTTTATTTTATACCACTGCTGGGAGCAGCCAACCAGAACTATTTCTGTTTATGTAAATGTATTATTCAGTGTTTTATAGCAGATATTGAAAACAAGGTTTAATGTAATATAGATCCATTTTGAACATATCCGAATCTCTACAACAATAATCTTAAGGTGGCGTATTGATTTATTTCAGTTTTATTATATAACCCAACAAATGCATGTTTTTTATATTCAACATTCTAGCCTGTCCTTAGTTGGAGCTCAGCTTGGATGGAAAACATCAGATTGGAAGTTTTCTGGTGCTTTTAAAAGCTGCAGGACATTTCTCTAGGGACAACATGGTTTATTTACAGAATTATGGAAAACTGCATGAAATGGGAGGAAGGATCTGTGATGAGGCTTTCTTGTGCACCTTGGATGCAGCATTCTGCTCTGAAGGAGCTCTGCAGATCTGAAAGAACATGTTAGGAGGAAACCATTTTCATTTCCCTTAACTTCTGAAGGCAGTCAGCAGTTCTTAATATTTGTTATGAGTATCAGGAGAGTTGAGGAGGAGGTTGCTGGTTTGAATCTTTACTGGGTAGAATTGCTTGGTCATGGAAAATAAGATACCGCAAAATCAAAGAATCTCACCGAGTACTTTTGTTTGGTTTCTAGTGCAAGTATCTTAGTAAACTTTATGATAAAACTAACTTGTTTTCAGGTACACTGAGATGTTTGCTCTATAAACCAGACCAAAATACTTGGTAATGTTTTGTGTTTTTGCAGTGAACCTGGTCTGTCAGTAATGCAAATAACCAACCAGCTGGCTGTGGTTTGAGTGCATCAGTCGGCGCTCCAGTTATGTTCAGTGATGATGTTTGCATCGAGCCGTCGCTGCAGCATGTGATCGGCGGCTGCAGCATTCGATCGGCGGCTGCAGCAGCTGTTTATAGGGAATGTGTGTGATGGTTGTGTCAGAGCGCTGTGTGGCGCTTCCTGCAACACTTTCAGCCGCCGCCGCGTCGCTCTGCGCTGAGTCAACATGCAACAGGAGGCAGATTTGATTTGAATTCCAAACAACAGAGGCGGAAATGGGTAATTAAGGCAGAACTTAGCGAGAGGGTCTTGTGCGTTTGGATGCTGATGGGCCGAGTGCTTCACATAATTTGGGATTTGGATTGTTGTTTTTCAGGGAGATGCAGGTGTTTGGTGAAGACGGATGATTTCGGCCCGAATGCCAAACATTCTAATGAAGCTCACGTACAATCCATAATTTTAACTATTCCCCACCTGCTACACACACACACTCACACACTCACGCGGATGCACAATATGCACTAATGAAGCTGTTCTCCTCTCCTCTCTTTCCGTCCCTGGCTCAGTGAAACATGCATAAATCATAATAAACAGAGATGAATTTTTAATCAGCGCTCCCTGCCCGTGTCTTCAGCCCAGCCTCCTGAGGGAGGGAGGCTGTGATGTGCCAGGTATGTGCAGTCTGATCTGGCAGCGCCTCCTCTGGGAGCGCCGCTCGCTGAACCGCGCGTTTGGGCCGAGCCGGACCGGGCCGAGCCTCCGGAGACCCGACTGGTCCACGTTGAAGTTTTCCACTTGGGTCCAGCGGTGAATCCACTTCCACTGGATTTACTTTTGGGTTAAATTTTAATATTTATCAGATTTTTGCATATTTTCTATTTGGTGATCATTCATTCTTCTATCAAACTCCTACAGCACAAACAGAAGAATATATAATGTAAAAAAACGAGCAGCTGGATCGTGTTTCTGGTACGGCCTTAAATCTGACGCACAAGCTACGTCCGCTAACATCGATGGACACCAAATTCATTCCCCCGGCCTCTGGGTTTTAAACCACCTGATTGGACGCTGGACAATAAAACTCAAATTTTACCTGATTAAACTGAAAGTCAGCCTCGTTTTCACGGAGTTGCCGTACGTCCGGTCTAATCCAGACTGTGAATAATAATCCTGCAGTTGGCACCATCAGTTTGTCTCCAGGAGAGTTTCTGCATGTGTTTCGCTGCATCCCTGCTGTTCCAGGAAGCTTCAGTTTAAGCTTCATCCCATGAGAGGAGCAGCAGCTCCTCGCTAGTCTGCTGCCCTACATTCCTGGAAAGCTTGGAAATGAGATAAAAAAAGAAAGAAAAATGTACATTTTCACAATTTCACCCAACTTTAGCTAAAACATCAGACCAGAGGAGCTTCAACGGTTATTATGGCTGGTTTTTATGAGGCCAGAGATTCTGCAGAGAATCAGTTTGTTGTTTTGTTGAATTCAGGTTTTCCAGTCATTCGGTGACTAAACTGAACTGTAAACCATGAAGGGAACAGAGAGAGAAACGCAGAGAAAACAAAAGAGCTCAGAGGACGACGCAGTCAGAACGTCAGCTAACACACACACACACACACACGCACACACATCAGCAGCTGCCCTGACCCAGATGTCACTTCGCTTCATCACTTCACTGCAAAAACACAAAATCTTTCCAATTGTGTTTGGTCTAGTGAACTTACTTATTTACTTATTAGTCAAAAATCCATAATATTCATGAAAAAGTGAACTAATCTGACCTATATCTTCTAGTTTAGTTTTGTCTTATTTCAAGTGTCCTGAGATATTTGCTCTAGACATAAAGTCAGAAATACTTGTTAATATTTAGCTTTAACCAGAGGAACCTCCAGCTCAGAACCCGTTGTGCCGGGTCGAGCAGAACATCCCGTCCTCCCGGTTTCGTCCCATCTTCCTGTGTTGTCATGGAGATGAGTAGCATCGTCACGTTTCATGCGGTTCTCCTGAGAAGCTGCATTTCTGTGGCGTTTTCTCTGTCGCCAGCCAAACTGACCTCAGCGCACAAATATTTGTAATCAAACAATAATTTGTCTTGTTGAGCATTTATGCCTCAAACTCAGTTGCTAAATTCATTGTTAGCACACAAACAACCAGGGAGCGACGGACCAATCACAATACTCCAGGAAGTGACGTAACTTCCAAAACGAAGCTGTAGAACTAAAACGTGAAGCAGTGGAGTTTGACAGGTTAACATGCAGCTGATGGTCCAGATATGTTTGTACTTCCGCTGGCAGTGCAGCTTTGAGTCCTGGCAGCTAATTGAATATCTGGCAGATTGGAGTCATTCACCTTTGACTTCATTCACATTTCACTTGTTTTTGTTTAGATACGTCTCTCATCAAACAGTTGCTGTGTTTGCCTTTCAGCTTATTTACATTTTTGTATTATTCCACCCACACATGCATGAATATGGATGAATTCTTACTTTTTTCCTTGATGTTTCAGGAGCTGCAGCATGTTTCTGTGTCAGTGTTCTCATTCTTCTTCTTCTGCTCATAAAATCTTCCTTATATATAACTTTCTGTAAACTGCACTGAGAGAATTCCCCCCCAAGGCGGTGGGAATCTTTGCCAACCTGATTTGTGAGCTTGCACTTGTGTTTAATAGAAAGAGAGATGGGATCCAGATTGATGGGAGGGCTTTGGTATTAAGACCAAAGGCAGCCACTCAAGCGAAGCAGGATGTGACATTTTCCCAGCCATCTAGCAGAGCCTTTGTTATTTATTTTACTTATTTATTCAAGTCTGTGCAATTTCTAGCAGGTATTAAACACAAATGGGTGGGATGATGGCGGAGCGGGAGGTCGGGATAAATATGTGCTCTTTTTTTTTCTGCGTGTCAAACTTTTGGTGAAAATGAGGAAAAGTGTGAGGAGGAGGTGGCAGGGGGGTGATGAGGAGCGATGACAGCGACAGGAACGGGAGGAAAAGCGGCATCCCTGCTTTGAAAATAATAATGGCAAAGCAAAATAGATCCCCAGCTGCTCGCTTCCTCTCGCTCCTCTCCATCTAAAATGCATTCCACCTTCTCCCAATGTTGCATTTTTTATTTTTAAAGTTCCCATTACGGATAAATTTAACTGGTGGAACTCCAGCGGTCCCACTTTGTGCCGATTCCCCCTCCTGTTGCATAAAAGATTAGAATCGAGCCGCTGCTGCGCACCTGATCATGAAAAACAGTCGTGCTGAGGTTGACTTGTTTTGCAACGAGTCAACATATTTCATTGATGTTTGCAGGTAGTAATTTATTGCACCATAATTTACTGACTGAATCGGTGAATGCTTCATTGGGTGACAAATGAAACTGCTTTTGAGGCGTGTCCTTCATTTGCAACTTCCAGATGAAAAATGTGACTTTCTGCATCAAGCGGTTCCTCGAGGCGAGAGGCGAGGGAGGGAACGCTTCCGCACGTTCAGCCTGTGGGAACAACGTTCCAGCAGGTGAGAGGAGGACGGATAGATGAGGAGGACGGATAGATGAGGAGGACGGATAGATGAGGAGGACGGATAGATGAGGAGGACAGAGGACGGGTAGATGAGGACAAGCTTTGTGTTGTCAGCAGCTTCTGGCAGGAAGGTTCAGCTTTTAGGTTTTTCTGTTCCTGAAAAGTTCATCATTTTAGTTTAGAGTTGGACATTAAATCTAACAAACTGTCATATACAAATCAGCACAGCACTAAACTATAAAATACATTGGAATATCCGATTCCATATGAACCAGTATAAAACACAGTACAGTACAACACTGAACAGTTAAACAAGAGATTTGGATGATTTGTGTGGAAAACCAGATTGTTCCCCTCACTGTCTGATGTTGTTCAAACTCTGAAATCCATCATGGAACATGGTAAAGCAGCGGTCACATTCTCACTCAGGACATCAGATTATTCTAAAAATAAATTCTTTATTTCCATTAAATGATTGCATAGATTTCAATCCATAAAAAATGTTAACACAGTTAGTAGTTTATTTTTTGTTTGTCTGTTCTTTGCATAGAAAGGTTCCGGCCAGAACCATTGTATTTGCATGTTTCTGGTACGCCTGTAAATCTGACGCACAGGCAGCTGATGCCTGATTAAGTTACACAACCATAAAACTACCTGAAAACAACCAAGATTTTTTTTTGTCTTTTATGAAAATGTGCTGACATTTGAGAATCCAGAACGTTTACATCACTTTAGAGATGTTTTGACGTTTAGCCGATCTGGTTTCCGAGTCGTCCCTGAATGCACCACAGCCTGTTCCTCACAGGAAGTCCCGCCCCCTGTGTGCTGCTTCCTCGGGCAGCTGGGTTTGGACTTTGGCTCATTTATAAGGCAGAACAAAGTAACTAATCATCTGTTTTACTGAAACCTTTTAGTATAAAGAAATAATAATTGTTTCTTTTGCCAGGATTTTATTTCAGGCTTCAGAAGTGAAAGAAACATGTTAACGAGGCTCCGACGTTTGGATCTCCGTGACATATAATTATTAAATGTATATTTTGTCTGATTCAGTCTGACAGGAACCTGATTGAAAACTGAAAATAGATTTATTTATTTTCAGTTTCCACATGCATCTCTGAGTGGAAGCCATCTTGGTTTTGCCTTCATGTTCAACATGTTGGGTCAAATCTAGATTGTAAATATCCTCACAGTTGTGAGGATATTATATTGATAAAATCACCTGATAAAAGCTGTTTAAATATTATGATATTATGTCAAATTGCACTTAAAATCAAAACATACTCAACATATTTTCACATTGGTGTAATTTTGAGACAACAAAAAGTCACAAAGCAGAATTTTCACTTCAATTTTTACTTTTACCAGCTTGGCATAATTTCTAAATATCAGGTAAGGTGTTATAATTGAGCAGTCTCTTATTATTACAAAAACTTGCACAGTTTTTTTTTTCTTTTGTAAAAATTTCAGTAAATTCTTGGACGGCTACTTCAAAAATATGAAGTTTTTTTTTACCTGATAAGTAAAATTGAGAAGAGTTTTTGGTGGATTAATATTTAATCTGAAGGCTTTAAGAGGATTCTGCACCTAAAAAAGAGAGTTTAGTTTTTAGGGTAAAGACTCGGGCCCCTTTTGGCCCCCTTTCAGATCCGCCCCTGCTGGGAAGAAGCTGCATTTCCCTCGATTTGAAGACAGTGAGTTATTTGGAGAACTCCTTCAAAGGTGGCATTTATTTGAATCTAAAGTGCAGCAGGGAGACAGATGAGTTCTGGTCTCCACCCAGTGTGAGTGTGTGTGTTTGGATCAGTGACCCGTCCCCGTGTAACGGTCCCGTTAGTCCTCTATCAGCGCAGTCTGGAGGGTCAGAGTCGTGAGGTTTTAAAACGCCCGCCGCCGTCTCCAAACAGCAGCCGGGCGCACGCCGTCTCTGTCACCGCGGTGATTTAATCTGCCTCGCCCCTTTTCAATCAGGCGAGTGTCAGGCAGGGCCGCTCCGTCGGCGTGTCTAATAAAATGCACGGACACACTCCTGCAGGAAGCCCCCTGCAGACACACACACACACACACCGGAATGCAACAGACACCCGATCAATACAGGCAATCATACAGGTGACAATAGGTGCAGGTTAACCGGCCGCTGATTCACACCCCGCTATCATCACCGTCTCAAAAATCACACAATCAAGACAGAAGCATGCTGGGGGGGGGGGCGTCTGGAAGACGAGGAGGAGCGGAGCGGAGCGGAGCGGAGCGGAGCGCGGCGCTTCGCAGGTACATGAAATGTGTGAATATGTGCGTGAAATGAATTGAAATGGGTGTGAAAGTGCATCTACTCACAGGCAGACGCACACAGACACGCCTTTGTGTTTGGGATTGTGTGTGTGTGTGTGTGTGTGTGTGTTTCCCGTCCACACGCACCAGGCATTGCATTACGGCGTGTGTGTGTGTGTGTGAGAGGTGTGTGTTGGCTGTTATCAGAATGACACCATCCTCCTCTCTCTCCTGCAGCCCCAGAGGATCAGTGGAGCTGCACCAGTTTCAAATGAAAATAAATGAGAGGCAGTGACCGCTACTGCCTGGGTCCCACTTTAATGAGGAAGAGGAGAGGAGGACGAGGAGGAGGGGGATTGGTCCAGGTTGGCAGCAGCGGGGTCGAGAGAGAGAGAGAGAGGAGGGAGACGTGATGAATGGACGAGCTTTCTCTGTCATCGATGCGATGGCCAATTACAGCTGCAGCACGCTCGGCTGCGCCGCAGGTGGAGCGGACGGCGCTCTGAGTGGCCGCGCCGCATCCATCCATACTCCATTATTTGCATTGAGAGGACAAATCAGTGCAGAGCGTAAAACCTGGAGCGGCTTGGCGGCGTAATTCAGAACGACGTCGAACGTCACAAAGCGTTTGGAGGTCCAGGCTTTACCTGCACCGACTGATCTTCACCTGCTCTGGAGGAAATCTGATTTCCTCTCACTCATCTACACTAAACGCAAACCAGACACACAGGCTCAGATGTATACATACGTCTCCACCAAACACACCTGGACGAGACAAAGATGGATGAAAGTAAAGTTTGGAGGAGCAGAGTCGTGACCAGCTTCTCTGGGTTAGTTCTACTTAGACTTTAGAGGATATTTGCTGGTTTTTTTAGTTTATTTTTTAGTTTTAGTTTTTTCATACATTTGCTAAATTTTTATGTATAGGATTAAAAGAGATCAGAGTATTGTAATTATACATCGGTTGGGTAATGAATGAAACAGAAGATATGTTTTCAAAAGAATTATTAAATGATTGTTAAACAACCGACTGATTGGCGTTTTGCATAGTTTGTCTACAGCTGATGGAACCTGCCTGTGTGCGAAACAAAAATCTATTTTACATCAGTTTGAAAGGCTAAAAAATAGTTTCATAAACACCAAAACAAAAAAATGTAAACTTTATAAACACACAGTATATTTCCAGTTTTAGTTTTTCCCCAATTTTTTTTTTTTTTTTTTGTTTCAGTTAAAAATGTTTCCTCAGTTTCAGTTTTTGTTGCTTTGTTAGTTAGTCTGGCAGCTGCCAGACTCGGCGGTGGCAGCGTCATGATGCGTTGGGCAACGCCGTTAGCTTGGTCTCAAACAGACCGGAGGTTGTTTAAAGCAAACTAACGTACGAACTCTGACCTCAGACCGGTAGAAAATATAAAAACTGGATCCAGACCAGGAACTTTTCACCTTTCGGATCACAGGCAGCCGCTGGTGTGTGAGGGTCAGCGGACGGGTCAGGAGGGTCACACAGACCCGATCTGTCTGTGTGACGTCAGTGTGTCCGTCTGGACGCGTGACGCCAGTCGGCCATATTGAAACAAAGTTACATAATGTTTCTGTTCGGTGTGAATCAAAGTCCAATCCAGGTTCTGTTATGTTTATTAAGCTTGAATGTAAAACTTCAGATTTACATTTAAAGTTTGATATGAGCAGAATGTGACTGGACGTATAATAATCATCATTTTTTAAACAAATAGTTTGTTTTTATTTATTTTTTATAAAAAAAAATCCCGAGTGTTTATTGGTTTAACAGCCATCAAATCCTTCTTCTAATTGCTGAGCAGTTTGTTTTTTTTTTGTTTCTTTTGATTCATTTTGATTATTTATTTCTGTTGAACTCCAAGTGGTTAATCTGGGATGGCCTCTTTGCCATCACCCTAATCTTTACTCCCTCCTCAGATTATCTATAATATGATTTCCAATCAGAAAAGTCTGATTATGACTGTAAATGATTAAAAGGCAGTAATGCATTCTTGCTTTGGGCTCAAAGGAGCCGAGACGAGGAGTCAACCCAACTAGTGGAAAAATGTACTTCTGCTATTTTAACTTTTTTATTTAGAAGTTGTTTCTTGGGGGCTTCTGCTGTTTTAGCAGTGAAACAACTTATTTGTAGTTTGTTAATGACTTTACTGCCTCTTTGCAGTGTGAAACTTTTTATGCTGCGTTAAGCAAACATCACAAATGGAGCCTGAATGCATGAAATAATTAGTAAGACTTGTTGCAGATGAGGCAGTTCTTAAAAATCTGCATATGGTGCACATTGACAATGTGATCAATAACTCAGATTATTATTTTACTTTAACCTCGATCTGCCATGGGTGTGAATCATTTTAGATTAGCTCCTGCTTCACTCATGTAAAGTTTTTATATAGCAGCGTTTTTGGTTCTTTGTTGAACAATAAAGTGACTATTGACATCAAAATCATCTCTGGTCACTGATTATGCTAACACATTAGCATGCTATTGCTAATATTAGCTTTCTAGCGCTAATATCTACAGATGATTATTGTGAGTTTTGGTGTTCTTCAATGCAGAAGCACCACAAATTGTCAGATGTTTGACCACTGCAACACACTGCGATGAAGTTATTTATCATTTCAGCCTAAATATTTCTGTCTTAAGGGAAGCTAAGCTGGTTTCTGTTAGCTCGGTCCGGAGCGTTAGCTTCAACACTAGCATACTACAGGAAGGAAGGAGAAACCTGAATTATTTTAACTAATTATCTGGAAGTTTTCAGCTTCTCTGTAAAAACCAATGGTGACATAAAGAAGGAATGAATATTAGCTGCTAATAATGCTAACGGGTTGGATGGGTCTTGGTTGTATTTCTGTGTGTAAACTTTAAACTGAGTCACAGTTTGAGTCTTTGCATCAGTTTGACTTCCTGCTTAAAAACGGAGCACACTGATGAAGAAATAGACGGCGATCTCATCGTCGTTGTGTCTTTCAGTTCAAAGATGCAGCTGCTGTGTCTCCTCAGGTTTGTTTTTCTCTCTGCTGATTGACTTATGACCTTTGAGCTTGTCGCCACCTTTTGGAAGGGAGGATTGTGTTTCCTGTTAACGCACTCGTTCAGTGACGACACGACGCAGGTTGCAACACTTGTTTACAGTAAAGTTGCAGAAAATCAGCTCCTCACATTACAAAAACCAAACTACCCAAAGGCAAGTCTTTATATGTGTCAGCTGAAGCTGAATCAGGACTCCTGGGTTCAGATAAAAGGAAAGCTGCTTCATCGGTCCAGCTGCGATCCGAGTCGATGTGGTGTCAGAA
Organism: Girardinus metallicus; assembly: GCA_903067095.1. Lineage (NCBI taxonomy): Eukaryota > Metazoa > Chordata > Actinopteri > Cyprinodontiformes > Poeciliidae > Girardinus > Girardinus metallicus. Next base: position 1,708 of record CAEGAE010018739.1, on the reverse strand, counting down.
TTTGTGCAAAACAGGTCAGCGAGCATTTCTGGAGGAGGCTGCAGCCCCACAGGTGGAGCAGGGATCCGTGTTAACTGGAACGCAATGTCCTGACCGGAGCCGAGCGCGGCCAGTAACACGCCGAGGCACAGACGCATCGAGCATCCAGGAGAAAATCCGGGAGTGAGACGTGAGGACGGAGCGACGGAGGCAGAGTTAGCTGTCAGGGAGGATCTGGGCAGCGGGAGGCTGGGGCCGCCTGCAGCAGCCTTCATTCAGCTGGCCGTCCGCTGGATGAGCGGCAGCAGTCTGGATCCGGCTGCTCACATGTCCACTTAGGCTCAAACGCAGCTGCTTGCTGCTCTGAATTATTCATGAGCCGCTCATTAAATATTCACGTGTGAAAAGCTCCGGCACCATCTTCTCCCTCCCTGAGATCCAAGCAGGACTCTGAGATGATGCTTTTCACTTTCTCCTCCCTTTATTGTTCTAATTTTCTGTGTCAGAGCGGCTATTTTTGGCCCAGCTTCATTGTTTCCCTCTCATCTCCTCCTCCTCCTCTCTAAGTGATCGATTTGTATTGTTCGGGCAGCTGAGCCCCCACCTCAGCCCGAGGTGATGGAGAGACGCAGGGGGAGAAAAGATAGAAATAACTAGACGGAGAGAGAGGAGCGATGGCAGAGGCAGACCTTGCCATGAGCGGGATGTGGAAACACGGGGCCTCAGGCTGGGAGATGGAGTGATAGGGAGGCGAGGAGAAGCAGGCAGCGATAAAGAACGGCTTGTTTCAGACCAGTTGACTGGATCTGACCAGTAAAAGTCAGGCTCAACCTGCCTTTTATGGCGTCAGCTCGTCCTGTTTCCTTTGATTTCCTCCTTTGTTCTCTGGGTATTTCAGCACCATTAGAGGCTAATTATCTCCAAGGACCAGAAACACATGGAACAAGCGAACAAACAAGACTCACCTCCAGCTGTGCAGGTTGCATGTTAAAAACAGGCCAGTTTCTCTCTCCAGAAGCAGCAGCATCATCATGTTTTATTAATGGATGGAAGGTTTTGTTTGGCGAACAGGAGGGAAGGATTTGTTTAGAATGAGAAGCAAACGAGGAGATTTGATTGCTTGATTGTTTACCAGACGGATACGAGCGAACAGGTCGCAGTCAATTCAGAGCCTGGAGCTGGGCGGCGACTCTGCTCGCAGTTATCCAGGTGTTCCTGAGCCCAGGGCGCACACCCCCACACACACACCCCCACACACACACTTTGCCACTGAAGGACGACCATTTAGATCAGCAGCCATACGTTTGGCCTGAGCAGAGGGAGACCAAACAAACTGAAACAAATTAAATCAAATTAACAGTACTGTTTCTTTGTATCTAATTACAAAGAAAAAGCAGTTTAGGAATTTGACATATTCTTATAATTCTTGTTATTGGATGGCATTTGCTAAGCAGCCAATCCAGGAATATCGTTCAGTTTCCTTGGAGCCGATTGGCTGATAAGGAAGGCTGTGAATGCCAAGACAGTTTCCACAGAGGATGTTGATGCTTGTTTAGGATTATTTAGTGTTTAAACTATTACAGTAGCCTTTACACAACCTAAATCTGACTTTTCTACCTCAGCCTGAACGGCCAGATCGGATCTTTCCACCTGCGGCGGCCATCTTTACTGCCTCAAACAGAGCGCTGCTGGGCGGCGGCCATCTTTACTGCCTCAGACAGAGCGCTGC
>CAEGAE010018734.1:0-36934 GCA_903067095.1 Girardinus metallicus | reverse complement strand
GGGGTGAGGGGGGGATAGGAAGGAAAGAAGTGGGGGGGGAGAGGGGGGGGGAGGGGGCAAAAAGGGGGGGGGGGGGGGGGGAAAGGGGGGTGAAAAGGGGGGGGGGGGGGGGGGGGGGGGATAAAGAGTTCAACCAGTGAGAATTGTAAAATCTTACTTTACGGAACAAATTACTATACCTGTACCTGCATGTAATTAAAACAAGCCATTCTTAGGCAAATTTGGAGTTCATTTGATTTGAAACATCCTCTCCAGTGCTGCCCACTCACTGTCATAAAGGGGAGGAGAAATGTGGGTGCTGCTGCCTCCATGCCAAGGTTTTACTGCAGAGTGGGCTGAAGGATTAAGATAGGCTGGGTGTGTTCCAAGAGCAACAATAACCAAAAAAGACACATCTATTGGGGGTGGAATAATATATACCTGCAAAGAAGTTTCTCAGTGTGCCTAAATAAAATAAAATTGAAAAAAAAAAAAAAAAAAAATCATAAATTGAAGAATGGGATAAACACATGCTCCCAAGCACAATTTCTTGAGATCTGGCAAGGAAAATGAGTGTTTTCTCATACCCTTAAAAATCTCTTTGTACTGAGGACAGTTTTGCTAGATTTTTAAGATTGCTTGTTACCTGTATCTAAGCTTTGAAGATGATCTAAATATAAATGAAATTACTTTCATAGTCTTAATGATGGAGTTAAATACTGCCCTATAATATACACTTTATTGTTGCAGTATATCAGGTAGAAGCACTTTCTTCTTTTATCCCTAAAATCCACAATTGAAAGTCAAATCTTTTGGATCATACTTTTACATGCAAAAAGTATTTGAGTCTATCTAGATTGCAGGAAAGTGTTAACATCCACTCCCAAAGCTTTTCAACTTCTATTTGATATTTGAGGCTGGATATTTTTTTTATTATTATTTTCTTTTCTAGCTATCTTCAAAGAAGCCTTCAAAGAAGTGTGTCTAAATAAATAAAAATGATTATGGATTACAGAACAGGGATAAGTGATCAACCCAAACATATTTTGCTTTTGAGATTTCTGCAAGCAAAAGCTTGTATTGTTAAAACTTTATGGCAGAACAAAAGACAGTGTTGCAACCAACATATGATGTATAGAGTTGAATATTTCAAATAAAGTTTTATTTCCCTATCTTCAGAGAAGCTTTTAAGTTTGTGTAGACAAATGCAAATTCAATAGATTGCAACCTCAGAAACTACCTTTTTTCTCGAGGTTTGGTAAAGAAAATCAAAAATTTGAAAACAGAACATGGAGGATAGTTTCACCATTTCAAAGTGAATGTTATAAATTATTTTTTTTTGCATCCTATAAATAAATAATTTATTTCGGGATATGGTAAACACACCCTTACAAATGCCAATTATTCTTGAGGTTTGTCGAGCTACAGTAAATCAATAATTTCTCATATATAATAATCCTCAGTTATATTGAGTGCCAATGTTGATTACTGCGGTTGTTATACATTTTTTTCTTCTCACAAATATTGTGCACCTTTTTTGCTGCTACAATTTGTATGCTCTTTATAACTTGTTTGCTTTTGAAAATCCACATTTTCAGTAATGTTTGAATGTGAAATTTTAGCTGCTTCACTGCTATGTTACCTTAGACTCCTTATATCAGTATTTTCCTTTCTTTCCATCCTCTCCAACAGCTGGCCAGCCTAAGATTGTGCGTCGCATTTTCACAAACAGCCGTGAGCGTTGGCGGCAACAGAATGTAAACGGTGCGTTCGCAGAGCTTCGCAAACTCATTCCCACTCACCCTCCGGACAAGAAGCTGAGCAAAAACGAGATCCTGAGACTTGCTATGAAGTACATCAGCTTCCTCTCCAACCTCCTGGAAGACCAGGACGGAGGGCGAAATGTTGGCAACAGTACTGACGGAGACACGGGGCTGCTGGTTGGTGTGCCAACCCACGAGGGAGGCCCTCAGGGTGCGCCACATCAAGAAACCGCGGTGGGCCTAGCGAGGGATGATCTTCTGGAAACAATGTCACCAGGCTCTAGCTGTGGCAGCCTACCTGATGGGGATGGGGAAGGGAGTCCCGAGAGCTTCATGGAGGACCAGGACTCACCTCCAGCTACAAGGACTCTGACAGCATCCCGCGGACCCTCACTGCATCTAGCGGCTAGAGATCTGAGGCGCAACGGACGCCCATTAGATGGTTCCACTCGACGATGATGCTGACACCAGGAGAGCACAGTCATGACATCAAAGTCTAAAGAAAAGCAATTACAGATGATTTGAAAGACCTCAAACACCTTTTATCTTGGAATAATCAGTTTAGGAAGAGTTAGCTCACTCGAAAGGGAAAGACGATAAATACCATGGTAAAATTTTAACTTGTAAATTGTGCATGTGCCATGTTCTTGACCAACCTTGCAGACTATAAGCTTCTACACGTTGAAAGTTCCAAAGACACCCTCTGAAATGAAACTATAAAAAAAAAAGAATGAAAGAAAACATTTTAAATCAAACACTCGTTATTTAGAAGATGTTAAGCGTAAGGAGTTCATTTTGAGTTAAATCTGCAGTCACCATTGATTGCAAAATGGTGCATAAGATGGTATTGATCCACTTTGCTTGAACAGTTTTTCAGGTAACCTGGTCCAAAATGCCAAGACATAAACATAAAGATGTATGTGGAACAAGTTTCATAGGGTAGAATAATAATAATAAAATAAATGTTTGCGAGAGGCTGTTAACACAGTGAACAGGTGGGACTCTGATGCAGTTACGTATGTATTGTAAATAGTATTATATTTCCACTGCAAAATATAATAACAGTGACTTTCTAGTCACGAGGTTTCAGATGTACCATAGTGTGTTTGTGAATGGGTTTACTATCAAAACTCTCTTTAAAGAGACAGGATTCGAGAAGAAGGAAGACAAGAAATTCAACTCTACATGTAACGCTATAATAAGGGAACGTATAGATGGAAGTACATCAAATGTGGTACCGCTTCTGTCACACCCGGTGACTAGAAAATCAAGCCAAATATTTCAATAGTCAAGCAATTACACTGTGTGTGAATAAAAACCACATGTATTTGAATTGTTGTGGAGGTACAATATAAACAGTGCTCTAAAAGTGTACAAAACAGGGGTCAGATGAAATCTTGAGATGACTCAGTAAGTCCTTTTGATATGAATGTTTTAATGTTTTTTTTTTTTAAAACTATAATGCAAATGTAGTTTAGCAAGGTACACAAATAAGTCCCTTTGTTTCCACATTTTACGTGTACATGTACACTCCCACCACAGCTACCCACCACCACCACCACTTTGCAGTATTATTACCATACGAACACCAGCAGTTTTCTGAAAGTGTTGCTCACTGTTGTTGGTTATTCTGCTTTTGTAGCAGAATCTGGTAGCTTATCTTGGTACCTTTGGTATTTTATGAATTACAGTAAAGGGACATTGTACGTTTGGTAATGATATATTTGTTGTATGATAGCTGTATCTATAAATATATACAATGTTAAAGGGATGGATTTTATACAAAAAACAGAATAAAATATACAGAGAAAATTTGAATTTTTCTGTGGTGTGTATTCATTTTAATATGCTTATGTTACAATTTTATTTTGTTATCATTTGGGTTTAGCTCATCCATTCTGTATGCCTGCTTATCCTTGCGGGGGCTGGTGCCTGTCTCCAGCAGTAATTGGATGAGAGGTTGGGTAGACCATGGACAGGTCACCAGTCCATTGCAGGGCAACAGAGAAACAGACAGGACAAATAACCATGCATATACACAAAGGACAATACAGAAAGACAAATAAACCTAGCAGTCATGTTTTTGTCTGTTGGGGGAAGTCGGAGTACCCAGAGAGAACCAATAAATGTGCAGAAAAACTCGAGGTTTGAATCCAGGATCATTTTGAAAGGCAACAGTTCTATGAATTGCACCACTGTGCAGCACCAGCTCAATTCACTTCAATTCAGTTAAATTCAGATTGTTTAATTTCAGTTTTATTCATTTTGATTAAGTTCAGCGCTTATATTCAGATTATTTCATTTCATTTCAATTCAGTTCAGTTCAGATCATTTCACTCAGGCTACATACAATCAAATTCAGTTTTGATCAGTTCAGCTGAGTCTATATGTGGTCAGACTGATTAAGTTTAGTTCTTAATCAAGTTTAGTCCAACTTAATATAATTAATTTAATTCTATTTAATAAGATTTAACTCAGTCAAACTGAGTTAATTTTAACTCAGTTCATTCACTCATTTACATTTTGCCTAGTAGACTCAGTTCAGTTCACTTTATCTCTGTTTATGGTACCTCACCTTCGTTTTGTTAGTTAAGTTAAATTGAACTCAATTCACTTCAATCTTAATTGACTGAGATCAATGTAATTTATTTAGTTGCAACTCACCTCATCTTATTTCAGTTCATTTTAAATTAACTAATTAAAGTTCATTCAATTCAGTTCAGTTCAGTTTCTCCCCTGGCTCCACACCAGTTTGGATAAATTCGTAGCTCGAGAACTTATTTTTTATTCCAAATCTTTTACATTTGGTTTTCTCACAAGCATCCTATGTCTCACTTTCTGTTTCACGACACTAAAACATAAACTACTTATCTAAACGGGCAAGCAGTGTAATGCCAGGCAATTATTTCCCGCTTCATTTGAACACAGAGTAAAGTTTAAAACCACAACCTCTTCAGAGAAACTCCCTCAGTGGGCGCTACAATCCTCACTTCCACCCCCAACAAGTGACAACTTCCTGTGGAGGTAACCATGGCTTGCTGACCTGCAGGATATCCTGCCATTGTGAAAGTGGTTTTTACAGCCTTCGCTGCACTCGTTTGCTCATTGTTGCGTCTGTGCATTTTGTTAAAAACAGATGTTCAGATCAAGTATTCACTGAACATGAATAAGATTCTTGAGCAATGGAAGATTCACTGTTGTTTCACTAACATAATTTATTTAAAAAAATTAAATAAAATAAAAATTATAATAAAATAAAAAATATTTGCGAAAAAGCACCTGAAGTTGTCTTTAACTTTGTGCGACAGGGTATGCCACCAGCCCTACTACCTCGACATTGAGCACTCAGATATTTCCAAAGGCTATAATTGCTTCCAGAGAGCATCAGAGACTACCAGGTGTTTGGAGACCTCTCCTGCGCTCCGCTCTGGCTGAGCTGCAACTCCACCGAGGGGCTCTCTAGGTTAATGCCTGCCAAACGTTTACCTGCTTCAGTTTTCCTGACTCTCAGAAAAGACGCAGGCTCACAAAAGGGAAGGATAGAGGGAGCATACGAGGGACTGAAAGCAAGGGAGTGAAAGGATGTGTATGTGTGAGAGTGCATGCTTATGTGTTTTTGTGTGTATGTGCGAACAGGCTGGTGTGTATGTGTCCGCATTTCATGGATCTGTTGGTGCGAGCTGTGTATAGTGTGTATGTGTATACGTTTATCAGCTCTGTGCAGATGGGTGGCAGAGTGGCTCTTGCAGCCAAATGATTCAGTATGCTAATGAGTTGTTATCTGCGGTGCTGCAGGAACAATATACTGTCTTTCTCGCAGTGGGAATCCAGCCTGCTGGGAACAGATTACACTGCACACACCGCCAAGGTAGTTATTTATATTTTCACATCGAGTAGTTGAAAATACATAAATGTACAAACACACTTAGACACTTGCACACGTTTATGCCTCTATGCGTATGGGTGTGTGCGTGTGTGTGTGAGTGTGTGTCCATAAACAAACAAGCAAAATAACATTTCAACAAACTGACACAAATATATTGCCATCACCACAAGCCGGAGCAAGAATAAGATGGAAATTTGACAAACACTCTGGGTCCTTCCGCAGTGGATGGAGATGTCATTGGCCTTCCTCTTTAACAGGTATCATTGTTGTTTCTGTCTTTTTACATAAATGTCTACAAATGCTGCTCCCCTAATTATGGAGAACTCTTAATTAATTCTGAATGCTCTCCTTGAGATATCCTGGTATTAAATGGACTGTGTTTTTTTGTGTGGCACTTCTGTCTTTGTGAGGCAGATAAATCTTTTAGGCAAAACTAACATCTTCAAGTATCATTTGATCAAAGAAATGACGCAAAATATCTCTAAACTGCGCTAAACAGATTTGCACAAGGCATATTAATTTATTTCTACCAATTAACCTTTATTCCTGTCAACCCACAGGATGTGACCAACGATGTCCGTAGTGTCGTCTGTATGCATGTATTAAAGAGCACATGAAGCTCATTTGATGGTGTTCATAAATGCAGCATTCTAAATATCATTTCCTTCTTCCTAATGGTTCATATCATGGTAATTTTGTAGTAAATACATATTCATGCCCTGCAGTCCACAGCCGTGGTTAACATTACCCTTAATGATTAGACTCCATTTGAAAACTAGAGGAAACAGGAAGACAATAAAAACTTTTACAACCATGTTTTGTTTACATTTCCACAAGTGTTTACATGTGGATAACTGCTGTCGAATATACTGGATTGATAAAACGTAAAACAGTTTTGTATGTCTAGTTTGCAGCTTGCTAGTGATTCAAAAAATACAATTGTAAATAAAGTTTTTAATATTATTTAGTTTGAAAAAGATGTTATAGCTTCAAAAGATCCAAAAAAGGGAAAGGTTCTGTTGCATTGTCCATGTACATTCATATTCTTTTAAAGCTTTATTTCAGGCCAGTGAAGATGTATATATGCACAATGTGTTTTTCATTCATCAATAAATAGAATTTGACAAGGCTTCATCAACAAAAAGGAAAATCTGAACTACTAAAAATGATAGAAATTGTAGCAAAAATGTTTACATTCCTGTGGTATGCAGGCATCACTGGCTTAGTTTTGTATCTTTTCCCTTATCTTGTCAGAAAAAAGCAACATGATAAACTAAAATTTATTAAAGTGAAATATTTAAATTAATATTTCACAAAAATAACTAGGGCTATCTTGCTGATTTAGAAGACAAGCAGTTAAAACTGCTTGATGGGAAACTAAATTAGAAAAAACAACATGACAGCAACCACATTTTCAGCTATTTTGTAGCGAAATTAAAGATAGTAATGCACATGGAGGAACACATACAGGCACTAAGACACAGATTCATAATAACAACATATTTCTCCTTTTGGTAACCCACAAGTCTGAGCTTTTGTTTCCGAAATATAATGAGTAAAACTACTGTCAGTGTTCATAAAAGTATCTGTGTTTACAATATTAAATACAACACACACATAGACGCGCACCCCCATGCACGTGTGTATGTATGTAATGTTAAAATTATTTTAAACTGGATAAAATGAGTAATAAGTATGTATTTCAGTTGCATTAAATCTCTGGTGTAGTCTTTCAGGAACATTGGAAGGCTGTTCTCCCCCATGCACAGAATCTGTTGGCCTGACAGTAATCAAGGCAAAATTGTCCTGATCGTGTTAAATGTGATTAGTTATTAGGAGAATTAGCCAGGATTATTAATATTCATATTTCCATTCTAATCATAGAAAGGTAATTCAACTTAACTGTTATGAGTCAGACCAAGTAAAAAACAAAAAAAACATTTTGAGTGTTTTACATCCATGATACTAGTCACATTATATTGTGACTAGCATCATGTTTAAGGCTGATATATTAACCTTCTCTGTTTGCAGACAGCTTCCTAATTTTCTAAGTTAATTTTCGTTTTTTCGAGTGACTAGATTCAGATATTAAAATTACAGCCATATTGTGGTTCTAGTCTCTTTCTGTAACCTGTTTGCCTGTCTTTTAATGCTAAACGAGACGTTATGGTCCCCAGACATTATTTTTGCAAATATGAGCATCTTATGCCCTCTAGTGGTTACTTGGGGCAATCTCAAGAATTTATGTGATTTTCTAACTGAAATCCCAAATCTAATTTAAGAAATTAGTACCGGCTCTCTTAACCCTCGTGCGATCCTAACATTCTGTTTACTCCCCTTGTCCTACGGGTCAAAAATGACCCGCCCTCACAAAAGCCGCAAAATATAGCAAATGAATTGAATTTTAAATCCAAAATCTATTTTGCATGATGACACAATCTGTTATTTATCAATTCAACTCAAATTAATAAATTTTTTATCATGTATTTTTGTTACACAATACAAAAGGATGATCAACAGTATTGCATACTTTTTTTTTCTTTTTACCTCAAACCAAGTGTTATAGCAGTTTTCTTTTACACAGTAAATGTTTATTATTGTAATTATATAAACGTGAAGTTATTACTTCTGAATTAATTATACTGAAAGGGAAAAAAGTCAACAATTTGTAACTTCTTAGTCAAGGATTAATTCTGTTATATTTGTTTAGGAAGTGAAATATAAAAATACCTCTCGTAACACAACAAAACAAAATGTTGCTTGATTTTGTAAACAATTTAACATCAGCTCTTATCTCATAATTATATGAGATGTTCAACGCAAGAACATCTTATGCTCAACATAAGGCGTTGAACATAAGATGAAGAACATCTTCATGAGATGATTTTCTTCTTGTGAAGATGTTCTTATGCTGAGCATCCTCAACACAAGATGAAGAACGTCTTAAGTTCAACATGAGGTGTTGAATTTATAAGATGTTCTTATGTTGAACTTCTTCAACATAAGACGAAGAACATCCTATGCTTAACTCCCCTCGTTAAACACAAAATGTTCAACACAAAATGTTCAGCACAAGATGTTCAAGAAAATCTTCATAGCGTGAAGATGTTCTTCACCATATGAAGACGCTCCTAAGTCGAACATTTTCAGCACAAGAATTTGTTTACCATAAGATGTCCAACTTCTTATGCTGAAGATCCCATGTAGGACAGTATGTGCAAACATACAACGTAGCACCTGTTAGTGAAACGTCTACTCATGGTGTCGGAAAGAAACCAACTAGGGGTACTCAGATTTAGCATTACTTCATATCCTCTATACCTAACTTGTTTTTATTATGTCTTAGATTGTTTTTTGATGTGTTTGGGAACTTGATGTGGGGCGTTAGCTGCAGATTGAGAGGGCAGGTGCAGGTCAAATGCAAGCTAAATTCATACATCAATCCAGTTTCTTTGACATGTGTGCAGGTGTGTGTGTGTGGGGGGGTGCAGGTGTGTGTGTGGGGTGGTGTGTGTTTGTATGTAGTAGAGAGAGTTTGTGTGTGGCCTTTGAGCTCATTTTCTGGTGTTTTAAATGCTTTTATAATTCACGGGTCCAAAATGACCCATAAGACAATCCTTGTACCCCAGTGGTGTACAGCCCACATGGAAATATAAACAAAAACAAAGTATCACTTTTTCTAATGATGGGGTCAATTTAGGAAAAGTCATATAATTTCAAGTCAGAAAAAGATCGTTTAGGGTATTTTTTCTACAGCTAAACATGGTAATGGGTCACTTTTGACCCATAAGACCAGACAAGGGTTAATAAACCAAAATCCATACATAAGTGTTCTTTCAAGCAGAATAATTTTAATGCAGTTTCAACCAACAAACTTTGAAATAAAAAATTATACTCGCTCAGTGTCCTACTGTAGTAAAACATGCAAAGTAATTGGCTTGATCAGAGTAACTCTCTAAAAAAAAAGGAAGAAAAAAAAGAAGAATTTTAAGCTACAACATTTTACAGAAACGTAAGCTGAGAGATAAGCCTCTACAAACCACAGTTGGAAAAGGAGCTAACATAAGAAGTTTGTAAAGTTAGAAGTTGTACTCAAATCTTTTTCATAGTGTTTGCTTTTGCAGTTGAATCTGGGTAAATCAGGAAGCCAGAGAAGGTGCTATCGTCCTCGCTGCTGGAGTAAACCCCGTTCCAGTCTCTCAGGGTCTCCAGCCACACCTGATCTCCCTCATTGAGTTGCATCAGGACGAGGTTGGAAGCCTGGTCGATGTCCTGGCCGTAAAGGGAATCTCGTGTCCTCACTTTCCGCACCCCATTAACCACCAAGGCAACCCGCAGGGGCCGGTTGCGCACAGTGATATGATAAGTGAGTAAGTAGACTCCCGAGTGTGTGACGTTGAACTTGTTGAGTGCCGGGTCCCAGTGACCCTCCTCATTGTAAAAGACCTTATCAAACTTCACAGGCAGTCCGGGTGGAGGAAAGGACCGACTTGGGAACAAACCCACACTGAAAGCAGAACGAACCGCCTCCAAACTCTCACCTGGTTCGCCTTTTGGGCCCCGAGGGCCCCGTACACCTTTAACTCCCTTTTCTCCCCTCATTCCTGCTACTCCCCTTGCACCTGGAGGCCCTCTTGCGCCAATGTCTCCCTTCTCTCCTGGCGGCCCCATTTCTCCTTTTGAACCATCACTGCCATTTGCACCTTGAGGACCCATCTCACCTTTTGGACCAGGAGGCCCAGGATCACCAAGATCACCTTTCTGTCCTCTCTCACCAAGTAGACATTCTCCCAAACGTCCCTGTTCACCTTTCTGACCCTTTGTCCCAGCTGTCCCTGGAGGACCCATAGGCCCAACGGTGCCCATAGTTCCATTGTGACCAGGCTCTCCTTTTTCTCCTGCATCTCCTTTCAGCCCATTGATCCCATTTTCACCTTTCTCTCCTTTGAGGCCCAAATCACCTACGGCATGTGAAGAGTTTATGCAAAAAAAAAAAGGAGAGAAATTATAAAAGGTTTTGTATCATGAGATGCAGTTTAACCATTTACAGGTATGTTTCTTCATTTTAATTTTAAATATCGTGGCATAAAAGTAGGGAACACATCAATGTTTTTCTCCAAAATATATCTGCAATGGTGCTACTGACATGAAATTCACACCATGTCTACGCGAACCTGAGCTGATTTCACATACAAATGATTCAAAAACCTTCACTGTATAAATGATGTGTAATACGTTATGATGAAATAGATCATAAACATTGAAGAAGAAGGTAATACAAACAGGCCTACAGGAAAAATGGTGGAAAATAACAAAAACCTTTCAACGTATATATTATTAAGTTAAATATTATTAAGTGATTTGTAGACTAGTGGCGAATTTTATATTTTGGAACTGTTGCAACATGATCATTTTGTCCGTTGTTGGACCAGACTCTCTGGTTGTTGCATTTTTGATAAGTTTGGTCAGAAAAGGCATCAGTGCATTAATAGGACCAGTTAAAATCAAAATAATTAATTTATATATGTAGAGTTTTGAAGGGAAATCCTTCAACATAATCCATCCATTCATTCATCCATCCATCCATCCATCCATCCATCCATCCATCCATCCATCCATCCATCCATCCATCCATCTATCCAATTTAAAAAGTCCATTAACCTGACAGTCATGTTTTGGACTACGGGAGGAAGCCACAGTACCTGGAGAGAACATGCACAACTCCCTGCAAGACTGTGATCCAAACCATAGAGGAAGCAAATAAGAAAAAAGCAAATAAGTAAATTCAAGTTCAGTCAGTCATCCGACTTAAATCCATTTTGTTTTAAAAAATCAATGGAAATACCTGAAAATCAGAGAGCATAGATGCCCGCATAACTTTTAAGATCTCCAGACAGTTTGTGTGAATGATTGGATCACATTTACAACTGAGAAGTCAGTCTCGTAAACAAAGGTTATTCTAATCTCCTAATTTAACATGCATTGTGCAAAATATGTGAAAAGGAAGAATAATGATACCAGGCTTTCCTAACCACTTGTTAAAGTTGAGTAATCATGTTTAATACTAACTGTCTGTTTCATTCTTTTTTTTTTACTACATATAATTTACAGACATACTGTATGTGTTCATTTTTTTGTATACTTTGGGTTTCTTGAATTTTTACTGATGTGGTGCCAATTCCGTGTCGGCAGTCTCATTAGAAATATATCGACAGAGAAAAACATTGCCATGTTTTGACAGGTGATCTATAACTAGTTTTTGAAAGAAGCTACACACCTTTCTCTCCAGGTTTTCCTGGGATTCCAGGGGAGCCCGGTAAACTGATTGGCCCTTGATCTCCTTTTTCACCTGTGGCAATTTAGGTGAAAAAAAAAACAAAAAAAAAAACAGAACATATGTCAAAAAGATAACTTTTTGTGACAAGCAGACATAAATAAAGCGTCAACAAGTATCTTTTTTTCATTCTTGTTGAACCTTTCTCGCCATTTAATCCACTGAGCCCAGGTAACCCAGCTGGTCCTGGAGAACCCTGGGGTCCAATTTCTCCCTTTTCTCCTGGTAACCCTAAAAATAAGAGGAGAAATTAAGTTTGGCCTCCAAAATTTTAGTCAAAGGAAAACAAAGATCCAATCTTACCTGGAGGGCCCCTTTCCCCTGGCGGCCCCTGTTCACCTGTCGGTCCTTTGGGACCTTTCTCTGGTGGACAGCACTCACAAACATTGAAGAAACATTCATTGTAGTCAAAAGTATAATTTCCAGGGGTGTTTCCAGGGGGGAGGATTGCATCAGTGAGGTACTCAGTTGGGTATGCCTCACTGTTGAAGGTGCTGCTGTCTGTTGGGGACAGGGAGTATCCGTCCGTCATAAACCCAGTTGTTTCTTCTGTGTGCAGGCTGCTGGAGGGAGATGGGTTTTTTGTAGCAATCTGTCCAAACCTTCCTCCCCCACCTAAACCACTGGTCCCAGATTGAGGAGGCTTGTTGGTGTTCTGAGGTTTGGGCCAGTGTGTGGTCCTGGCACCAGACGTGAGCGCAATAATGAAGGCCATAAAGATGGTGGTCACCAGCATGAGATCAGCGGATGGCATGCTGAATGATCAGGTAGAAGTTAGAAGATGGATTACTGGTTGTTTATTTCAAAGAGTCACAAAACAAAAATGTATGTTTTCAGAAGAGCAGCATCGTTTTCGAAAGTCAATCGAAAACTCAATTCTGTTGACGTTATAGGTAAGGTGGAGTTGAATCTTCTCGTTCAAATGAAAAATAACATTCAGAATTTCGCTTAAATGAATTTGTACTACTGTGAAATATTTTACAGCTAGCAGGTTTAATATTTATGAGTAGGGGTTTCATATTTGAATAAAATAGATGTGCTTTGAATAGCAGAATAACAGTGTATTTTGACTCATTTTGACAATATGTGTAAAGGCTCCAAAGGTTCCAAGTTTCCTTATTGTTCCAAACCATTATTCTTGGCATTAAATGAACAATGCAATGCAAAAATCCACATTTTGTCATACTGCAGCTAATGATGTCAAAGTATTGTAGTATGATGTAGCATGTTAGTCAAACACAAAATAGGACAAAATTGTGAAGTGGAAGATTAATGATAGAGGGTTTTCCTATTTTGATTTTTGTAAATTAATCTCTTGTCTGTATTGTGTTCAATTGTGTCCTTGTGTGTGCTTCTGAACTCATCCTAAGTCTGGACTTTAACTGGACTGTCATAACACAGCAATCTGTTTTCATCTAAGCCATTCATTGCATCCTGGTGTAGGGTTTTTGTCTTGGTAGAAAGCTAATAAACGGCCAAGACTCTAAGCTTTGGCAGCCTCTGTCAGGTTTTCTATAGTAAAGTACCTGTGTTTATTTCCATTCAACTTTCAATAAACTCTGGCCAGTTTACCTTTTAACGCTGCCACCACCATGTGGCTGCCAGGGAGTAAGCAACTTTTTCTCCACATATCTTTTCTGTCCCCTGCACTCATGAAATTTGAAAACAGTAATTTTTTGTAAAAGCAAAACCACAAAGATTTCAGGTGATTAAGCATGCAACTTAAAAACTTGAAAAAGATTTAGAAAGCATGTGGTAAAATCCCAAAGACCAGAAACCATTGTCAAACTCTAAGGTCACACGCACTGAACACGGACATTAGAAACCATCGTGCAATTTTAATTTCTCCTTCCAGGTTACAGACGCACTTTAGAAAAAGCCTGCCAGTCAACACGGTGCTGTTGTTTCTAAAAATTGTATTGTGGAACTGAAATAAAAAAGACGGAAGTCCTATATTGAACAGAAACTCTGAAATTCTCTGCTCAGAAGTCATTTCAGTTTAAAGTGAAAAAGCAGTCTGCTTTTAATGAAATAGGGAATGATTGAGGCATTTGTCATAACAGATAGAGCAAGAGTTTGTGATAGAATGTGGGTGCATTGATGTCACTGACCTGGAAGATTCCCTTTGCATGGAAAATTACTGATTCACTAAAATTTCACAAGTAATATTCCATTATGTACAATTTTTTGTCTGTTTGTTTGTGCATTTGTCACAAAAACATTTTGTACATACTTTTATCATGCAAAGCAATTTGACTTGCCTCATTGCTAATACAAATACAAATAAACTGGACTTGACATGACAAAAAGGAAACACTTTTCTAATCAAGAAGTGTAAATAACAGGAAATGTAGTTCATAATGTGTTAAAGATTAATAGCTCCAAACTTTTTAAGTATGTTCTGATATCAAAATGTGTATTTCTTCATATTTTCTAACCACAGTGCCATTTCAGTTAAGAATCTGAATAGCCTTCTCCTTTCAACATCTGTGTTGAAAAAATAATAATATTTTAAAGTGATAAATCCAAGTTTATTTTAAAGTTTAATTTCAAGACTTTTCTGGAAATAAGCTCTGTAGCAAGGAAAAGCATCCAGAAGCAAAATATATATTTACCTGGTTATGTAGACTGTGATGATTCTTCACTCCATCCCAACCAAGTAGGGACTGGTGGTGTTAACAGCCCCCCTTTTTATTGCTCATGTGGCCCAACTTCGGCATCTTCACACCAATAAAAGAACAAAACACGAAGGGTTATCAAGACGTAGGTGGGTTGGACTGGACAGATTATGTGACTCTATGGATACGAAACAAAGCAGGTTGTGTACAAAGAAAGACTTTCTTCTTTGCAAATGGGATATGAATACGGTCCCCCAAGACTACGTCAGCTATTAAAGAGTTATTTATGCACATTTGCTTTTCTGAAAACAGGAAGACATGCAATTTTACAAAAGATTCTGCTACCATGACGTATTTTGTTTAGCTGTGCAAGTTTGAACACAGTTTGCAGTAAAAGGCATTTCATAACAAACTAAGTGTAAAGGGTAGTGATCACACCATCTGGCAGTACTTCAAAGCAAATCAATGGATCACTGTACACCCTGTGGGAAGAGGATCAATGTCTTGAAACAGGTGGCAAGGAAACCCTGAGCCAACCACTTACTTCCTTGATCAAGCACACCTAAAGATCAGCCCAGAAAACCAGAGAAGCTATAGATATAATGGAAATTTAACACCGATTAAGTGATCTCAGTGTGTCAGAATATCTGACATGAATGTCAAGCTTCTACATGCAAATTTCTTCAAACGCCTTTTGAGATTTGTTCTTTCCATCAATGTGCTATTCAGCTTCTTTGTAAATCTAAAACAGATTTAAGCTACGATTTACTCCCAAGTATTAGCTATACTCAAGCTTAGTTAAACTGAATGGATCTTTGGTCTTTGTGCTATTTCCTAGAGACGGACTTTGGCTGGGCCATTCAAATGCGGGAACAAGGTTTAATCTTAGGTATTCCATTATTGCCCTGCCAAACTAAAAGAACTTTGTTTATTTCTCTGTCTATGCTGCATGAGTTTAATCTTGGCTGCAATCTGACTGAATTTCAGAGCATGGAGGTTATGGGCAAGTTTATGCTTGAAAACCTTGAAATTGGGATTTCTGATTCCTCAAACAATGCACTATGAAAGCCATTGCCAAAAAAGTAAAGGCATTTAGATTCCCCATTATATCCTTCATTTCTGATGCAGGAATTCTATCAAGTGGTATAAATTTCAACCTTCTTTTCAATATGTTGAACAAATCAAATGTTGAAATTCCCATGCATATAACAAATCTGTGCAGGTAGAGCATCAAAAGCAGCTTTAGCTAAATCTGTCTCTGCCATATGAGATATGCTTCATATAATGGCCCAATTATTTGTATGTTAGGCACATTGTATTTAACTAAAAAAATAAACTGTTGGTTCTTGGGAGACATAAGAAATAATAGCTTGGTGTGACATTAGTGCACGTCGTTTTTCTTGTTAAAACAGTGGATGACAAAGTTACAAGTAGCTAAAAATTAAATTAAGTTAAAATAAGTTTATTTTAACCCACTGCAGAAACTTATAACCAATACTGTAAACAATGTGTCTATGGACCCCTAATTGTGTAATCCTTATGGATATGTTTCTTTTAACATATTATTTAATGTATACATTTTTAGATATAATGCACTTTCTCTTTAACCAATTTAGTGGATTATGTGAAATATAGCGTGTTTTCTTTTCTATAATGAGAATGATATCTGTTCTGGCTCATTAATAAATTCAGTTGCTCATTGTAGCGAACAGTAAATATATGCTATGATTTATAGCGAAATATTTTAGATGATTTGTGGTTGGTTCTGACGTCTGACTTGCGGGATGACGTTACAGTATTTTAAAGCCGAGGTGTCCGCTATTTGTCCAGTGTTTCACTCGAGTTTGCAGCTGCGCACACTTGTCAGCAGACTATGTGGACTTTAGGGTCACTTTGTTCATTGTAGAAACCACTTCCGCTTTGCCTTTTCAGAATAAAGGCTTCTCTATGCAAGCTTTTCCCAGACCTTATTGTTTCTCTGTCGCGCGCGCAGCTTTATTAAGACAAGCAATCCACTTCCGGCTGTGTCCCCGTCGTCTCCCGTTTCTTGTGACAATTTTCAAGAAATGAGGCGTGTAGTGTGAAAAAAAAAATCATATTAATACGGAGGTTAAATACACATTTAAGAAAAGGGGTCAAAGGCGGAAAAGGAGGACACCTCCAAGACACCGCACTGAGACTCTAATGTCGCTCTCCGATGTGCGTCTGACCCAAAAACTCGGCCATTCAGCGATGGGATGTGGGAGATCTGCTCAGCTCCCGTGCAGCTGTTCAGGGGGCCGAGGATAGGACCAAGACATCGGTCAGAGTCACAGACAGAGTGGCCTGTTGGTTCTCCACCCGATTAGTGCGCGAATGCGTTTGGGAGACGCTGGAGAAGCCAGCCCACGGAGGAGCGTTTTCAGAGCCTAAATTCCGCTTTTGTCCGTCATCGTGATAGTAAATCGATCTCTTCACAGCTCCGCAAAGCGGATGGAGTGAACCGTGCCAAAAGAGGAGGGGGTAGTCAGACTGCAGTTCGGTTGCGTGTGATGATAGGAGACACAATGACGCTCCTGTCTCTTTTGGGTCGGATCATGCGCTATTTTCTTCTCAGGCCGGAGACGTTGTTCCTGCTGTGTATCAGTCTGGCGCTGTGGAGCTACTTCTTTCACACCGACGAGGTGAAAACCATCGTCAAGTCCAGCCGGGATGCCGTGAAGATGGTGAAGGGGAAAGTGGCGGAGATGATGCAGAACGACCGCCTTGGAGGCCTCAGCGTCCTGGATGCGGAGTTCTCCAAGACGTGGGAGTTCAAGAATAACAACGTAGCCGTGTACTCCATACAGGGCAGGAGGGATCACATGGAGGACCGGTTCGAGGTGCTCACCGACATCACCAACAAGAGCCACCCGTCTATATTCGGGATATTCGACGGCCACGGGGGAGAGGTACTGTATCGCAGGCCCGTTTCACCACAGCTGCTGCATTGAGTTTAGATGCGGCGGATGTTGCGTTTGTTTTCAGTTTAAAATCGACCTGAATCAATGAAGGCAAATGTGACGAAACTCTAGATTTTGGCCAGGAAAACTACACTCCTCATGTGAGGAGGGAAAATTTTCCTCATGTAAGGGGAAAAATTATGAATTGCAAAGTTATAACCAAAAATCCTTTGCTTTGACTATTTGGATTTTCATAAACTTTCCAAACTAAACAGTCATTCCCCTTTTTTATTGCTTGTTTGTATTTTTCTTGTATTAACACCCTAACAATGGCTGTGGCTCTCAGGGAGTTGACTTGAGGGCTGTGACAATGAGCTTTGTGTGCTGTGTGTATGTGTGTGTGTGCTTTTTGTCCCTCATACACTCCCTCCACTGTCAAGGGTCAGTATTTTCTCATGCTGTGCCTGAAGACTTCTGGTTTCAGACGCCATCTGTCACTCAGAGTGTGTAGTTTGAGACTGCACAGTCCCTGTACTCTCTGCAACAAAGAAGAAACAAGTTTATAATTGACATTATCGTCACAAATATGCTTTCACGCTGCTTTAAATAATGAAGAGAGTCGGCTTCTGTTTCTGTTTGCTGGTCGACGTTTCCTGACATTGAAATCTTAGAGCCCGTCGTTCCATGTCTTGAATTGACGCTCTATAAACAAACTGAACTGAATTAAATGTGAGAGCACTGCCTGGCTATGACTATGAAAACACTTTCTAATGTCACATGACTTTCAGTGTATGAAACAAGTCTTCTTTACTTCTCACTCGTTATACCAAATTAATAGTTAAGCTTGTATAGTGATTGGTTCTGTAGCAGTTTCTCCTGCAAGTGGATTGCAAGTAAACTAGTTTTTTTTTTTTGTTTTTGTCTATAGAATACAGAACTGCATCTGCATTTCAAGAAATGTAACATAATCAGTAAAATTCAATGAGAGTTTTGTGTTGCCAATCAGTTTCTGTTTATGTGTGAAAAGCCTCATTACAATTTTCGCAGCATTCCAAAATATATTTTTCTAGACTTTTCAGTTGTGTATTTCTATAATGAGAAGAAGCACTACTTTAAAAAAAGACAAAAATGATTGCAATAGTTGATTTCCTAAACTGTATCTTTTTTAGCAGTTAGCATGGTTAGTGTTACTCTAAGTGGTAGTCAACTCTGTGTGTTCCCCTGGGCTTCAAATGGCTCCTTCAGCCTTTTGTGCTTTTTCTATCTTCCTTTTTAAACACCTTACTGATTCTGAATAAAGCTAATTTTGACACGTCCGTCCTGCAGCGTTCTGGTTCGCGTAGTTTGTTACTGCATTGGTATGACGCAAATGTTGGCCTCAGTCTAGCTAAGTAAAACTTGTTAGAGTTGCAAATGTTGCACGACCATTTGGAAAATGATAAGTTGTAAATATCTACCGTAGAAATAGAAAACCTTTTGTCTTTGAGAACTGCCACTTTCTTTTAATTCTTAGGCTTAAATAAATTAATGAGTATATTTTATTGTATGGGATTTTGATATTTGTGGAAAAAATAACTCAACAAAGAAGTATAGTGTTGTTAGTGTCATTTCAGTGACAAAATTTAGTGCAATTATTCCATAGAAAATTCCAGAGGAACTGCTGAAGACAAGCTGAAAGTTTCCATTGTCATCCTGCAGAATGTGAAATTGCAAATCCGCTGCAGAAAAGGTGTGTGAACCAGAAGAGAGGTATCAGCCCGAGATTACAAAATTGTAGGTAATATGTAAGCCAATTGCTTACATATTTAAAAAAAAAACTTTACTTTTAATGGCTATTTAAGTTTAAATCTTGGAAATATAGCAATTTTGTGGTCTTTTGTCTGGTTTACAAGAAATGCAAATGTCAGATGCGCTCAGTGTAGTTGGTGTTCGCTCATTTGGACTTTTTTGTTTATTTTATTCCTATAAACTAATATTTGTTGCTCTTATCAGTCTGACACTTCCCCGCCCTCAATGGCAATATCTCACAGCAACGGCTATTGTTTTATGTCAAGTTACCTTTTGTTGTTTAATTTGTATTTTTGTATGCATATACTTGTTTACCCGTTTTTCCATGTATTTTTCCACTTAGCTCTTCTTAAGCATCAGGACAGTTTCCTGCTTTGGAATCAGTTGTGAATGCATAGAAACTATATTGAATGAAGTGATCCTCCTGCAGAGCCACATGAGAAGAAATAGAGCAGTGTGTTGTGTCCCGGACCTGAAAATACAAAGAACATTTTTTAGACATGTCTGTGTTTCCCCCTCCCCTGCTGTATTCATTGAATCATGAGTTGTGCTCCTGAAAATGAAAGTCAGCACTAGCTGCTGCTGCTTTCAGAGCTTGATTTACAGAGACTAATGTTGAGGAAACACACACACACACACACCCATTTACAACTTTGCTCTATCAAATTCAAGTTTACAACCACAGGCTGAGAGAGGAGCAAAGCCATTTTGATATAACAGTGATGTCAGCAAGAAACCCAAGCTACACATCAGTCCACTTTTAATGCCACAGCTCCCATATTTTACATTCACTAATTAAATACACCAGCAGTAAAATCTTTTGGCTATTAAAAAGGTTTGCAACTGCATTAATCCTGCCGTTTTTTCGCCGTTTGCTGCAAATGGAAAACTGCACTTAAAGCTCTTTTCCTCATCCAGTCTCAAAGAGTACCACTCTATCCAATTAAATAATGCGCAAGTACTCTTTCAGCAGAACGGGAGGCAAGGGGAGGGGCAGAAAAGTGATGATGTTTCTCCCATGTTAAGTAGGATTTTGTTTTTATCTACAATTTCGTAATCTCGGGCTAATACCTCTCTTCTGGTTCACACACCTTTGCTGCAGCGGATTTGCAGTTTCACATTCTGCAGGATGACAAACTGACTAAAAAAACTGAAGAGAGGGTGTTGCGATCGTTAGCACTGTAACTTCGCTGCAGCATTGTAGCTGTCTTTGTGCTGCGCGCAGTCAAGTCACTGCCAACAGAAGCTTTACTTCTGAAAATAGAAATTCAAAGCAAACTTCACATGAAAGGGCACATTTGCTGGAAACTGTTTAAGCACAACACCTCATCAGAAAGCAGCACCATGAATAATATGAAATTATTTTAATCATCTGTTTTTAAGGTGTAAGAAGCATCGACTGTATAAAGAGAGGACTTAAGGTGGTTAATTGTACTTTTTGGTCTAAAGAAAATTCTAGCAGGAAAACCGAGGGAAGAAGCAAGTAAGTAGATGTTTGTGAAGGATGAGGAGGCTGTTCAGTTATTCAGCTCAGAATAGCTGCTTGCTCAATGCAGCTTAATGGTATACGGGAAAATTATACCAAAGACTCATAGAAAAACATGTCAGATCAGCTTATAATAAAGTTATAATAAAATCTGGCAAAATCAAGTCAAAGTAAAGCAAACCTTGTTCTCTTTGTGCAAATTTCCATCACATTCATGGCATTTCTGAGCTGACAGCATCCACGCAAAGCACAACTCTGCTCTATGCCTCCACTTTCTTGTCGTATCTCTCTAATCGCCACTGTCGTTCTGTTTCTGTTCCTTTGGCTTCCTGTCTGCCGCAGGCTGCAGCTGATTATGCCAAGGCCCACCTGCCTGAGTCTCTGAGGCAGCAGCTGCAGGCCTTTGAGAGGGAGAAGAGGGAGAGCGCTGTCTCTTACGCCAGCATTCTTGAGCAGCGCATCCTGGCCGTGGATCGGGAGATGCTGGACAAGCTCTCTGCCAACCATGATGAAGCAGGTCGGGAGGGGGAGGCGAGCGGCGGGCGGCCAGAGGGAGGGGGATAAATTAACTTGAACCGCAGCAGCCCAATGAAGAGAGAAACTGTGATAAACTATGATAAACTTTTGGGGCAATAATTTTTTTTTTGTCACATACTCTTAATGTGGTCTAGAACAAACTCTGGTAAAAAAAAAAAAAAAAAAATCTGTTCTACATCATCCTAAATCTACCCTGTAGGGGACGTTTTGTGAAAAGATGCAAATGCACTTTTCAGATAATGTTTTGTGAAAAGAAAATGCAACATTTACTCTTAGCAACGCTATTTTCAATTATGTAGTAATTAAAACAAGATATTGAGTAAATTTTAAATATTTGAATTTTTTATGATGTGATTTTAAACATGTTCTGGTTTCTGTTGTTCCCTTTGAACTTCTCATTCAGGCACAACATGCCTGATGGCTCTGCTGTCAGACAGAGAGCTCACTGTGGCCAACGTTGGAGACTCTCGCGGAGTGTTGTGTGACAAAGACGGGAATGCCGTTGCGCTGTCGCATGACCACAAGCCATATCAACTGAAAGAGCGCAAGAGGATCAAGAGGGCAGGTACATGCTGAGGCAGTACTGCAATGCATCCAACATAATCTACTGCAACACCCTTCGCTGTGATTTTAGTGTTCTTTGTTGCCATCTATAGGGGAAATCCAAAATAGCATTCTGTTAAAATATACTGCATCAGGAAAAAAAAACAATTTTACACACTGATATCTCTGCGAATTCTGCATTTTGATTATGTAATACAGTACTGGCCTCTATATTTCTATTCAAGTGTTTTCCAGTTTTTCCTCAACTTTATTATGTAGTTTAGGAATCTCTATGGTGGCCAGTTCATCTGTAACATAGTTCAGTTTTTTTTTAACAACTTTTACCCCCTTTAACCCAAGTCTAGATATCAGTTTACCTCATTTGGCTTGTTTTTACAAAGTACTTAAACTTTTGCTCAAATGGTCTTTTTTTATTATTATTTTCATTTGTTGCAAAACAGCTATTCCATATAAGCCTTTTCGTGGTCATAATCACAACATCACGATTTGTTTTAATAAATTTTTGATAACAGAAGTAGACATTTTTTCTGAAATAACTTTGTTTTAATGTTTACTTGCAGGAGGCTTCATCAGTTTTAATGGATCCTGGCGAGTTCAGGGAATCCTGGCCATGTCTCGCTCCTTGGGGGACTACCCTCTCAAGAACCTCAACGTGGTCATTCCCGACCCAGACATAATGACCTTTGACCTGGACAAACTACAGCCTGAGTTCATGATCCTAGCATCTGACGGTCTTTGGGACGCCTTCAGTAATGAGGAGGCAGTGCGCTTCGTCCGTGAGCGCTTGGATGAGCCTCACTTCGGTGCCAAGAGCATCGTCCTCCAGTCGTTCTACCGCGGTTGCCCAGACAACATCACAGTCATGGTGGTAAAGTTTAAAAGTGGAGCTGGGGGCAGTAGCAAGGCCGGTGTGTAGGTCTGGGGAGCTCACACTTTGATCAAAGGATTTTTTTTACCCCTCGTCTGGATGCGGCTGGAAGGTTACAGAAAAGCTGAGGTGTGTACCTATAACAAGTCGGCACATAAATTTCCTCATGTAAAAACAAAGCTATGTTTTTCAATTGTCAATTTATTCAGAAAAGGACATTTAAACATACTGTAACTAACCTTTGTATGAATGATCAATTCTTGAAAAAAAACATAAGTGCAGAGTAAGTACAGAACTACTACAGACACAGGGGATTTTCTCTTAACCAGCACATACCAGACTGTGACTGCTTTACTTCTGTTTACTATAAATTGCACATGGACAGTACAACTCCACTGGAAGCTTTTTACGGGATGCTTTAAGGAAAAACTGTGTTACTATAGGAAGGTGCTAAAGCTGTAAATGCAAAACCACGGGCTTGTGGTAATACGATGATGCTCTGAATTGTATGTATCTACTCTTTCTTATTGAACAGAAGCAATTTGTCATATTAAACAACAAGGCTGCAGCAGATCCAATATACTTAATCAACTTGAAGCAATGCTGTGCACAGATCTAACCTTTGAGTGTAAGAAACTTACCCCCTGCATACTTGAATAGTTCCTGTTTAGTGTTGACAGTTTCGCCCTTAGCATGCATTCAGCATTAATGCATGCTGAACTGCATGGATTCTATAAATAAGCTGTTGACACGACCAGTAGGGCGTCAGACAACACAGTTCTCCGGCTGTCACTTTGGAGGTCCTTTCCTTATTGAACTCTTAATAAACATGTTTGTACATCTGAAAGCTGTCTTCTAAAAAGCAGTCAAAAAAAGTGTAAATGATAAAAGGGAAGCCTCTTTATTGCAAATTCTGAAATGAAAAAGTAAAGAGCTAATTGTTTTTTTTTTTCAAACAAAATAGAATTTGCAATTGATTATTTTTAATAATCTTAGTTTTTTATCCTAATATGTAATCTAAGATTTCACCAAGTCCATACAATAATTATAATATTGTTTGTTGGTTTTGTGTTACAAAGTCATACGAAGACACACAAATAAATAACGCACCTGCATCTTCTTCCTATGCATCTGAATGTCTGAATGGAAAAGACAAATCCTGACCTTCAGGTAGACCATTAATTTTCCACATATATCAAAACATTCTGTGGCAACATAGACTTTCATCTTGGAGATGCTGTGGAATTATTGCAGTAATGACCTGATAACATTTCAACCTACAATATGCAGTCACTCTGTCTAGGCTGAAGAAGATTTGATTGCCTCGGCTGAGTGCTTCAAGTGACTCCAGCTGCTCTAATTGTTTCGGCTAATAATCATTTGACCACTTTATGACACTTGTGGACAGTTTATAGCGAAGTGTGCTTCCATTCTCAGAGAGTCAAGAAAAACTGGAATTAAAAGGAAACAGTGATTATACAAAGGGGGGCTGCCTCAAACCACACACACACATGCACACGCACCTCCCCCCCCCCCCACACACACACACTACATAAGTGTAACACATCCTGATTTTTCACAAAATACACTACATTTCTATCTGTTCAGACCCATGTAAAATGCATTTTTTAGATACACATACGTTCAAGGCTGGATAAATAACAGCATGGCAGAAGTTCTTGATGATCCTGACTCCAACGTTAGTTTTGTCATAACAAAAGAAAAAATTAAAACGTTGGTTTTGTGTCAGCTGATGCACATTTGGGCTGTTGTTTCTCGCTAATGTTAATGTTGCTGATTTTCCTGGAAGTGACCGCTAAAAAGCATTTGCAAAGCTGAGCTCATCAATGTAAATGGTTTTTTTTTTCTGTGAACAGGCTTTGATGGAGTTGTTTAAAAGGTTTCCGTCAATTTTCTGTCTCCTTTTCCTTTGCAGAATGACCCCTGCTGAAATCTAATTTCACAAAAATAACTCTTTTTTTTTTTTTTGGATTGTTCTAACTCTTTCAAGTCTGCAGAAGGTGGGTGGTACTCAAAGAGAAATTATGGCCACAATGCCTCGTTAATTTATTAAGCATGCACATAAAAGCTGAGAAAACAGTGTTTTTTCAGAGTGCTCACAATTTTTAATGGTTATTTGGACATATCAGCCAATAGTAACACTACCCTTTGTAATATTAAAAGGTTTTTATGTTTGTAAAACCTGACTCAGTATCTGAAATCTACATCTTTTCAATGTCATGTTTTCACCATCTGCAGCATCTCAATGTTAATGAACAAAGTACTGTACTTAAAGTGTTTGTCATAGTGCGCTGTTTTTGAGCAGATGAGCACACAAGACTTTGGGTGGTGAAACAAATGAGATGATGATTCATCGTGAACTCCTTGCCTACAAAGGGAATGCTGCTGGTAATGAAGCGGATATGCTCTCAAAGCAATACAGCTGACTTCACGGGCAGCAGCGACATATCAGAGAAAGTTCCAGTAAGCCACACTTGATTTACTACTGCTTTCACTTCCTATTATTACCACTGTATTCCATGACTACGTTATCATCTGAGAGAAACCATAAGAACTTTTTTTTTTATTTAACAGGTTACCTGATGCCTTATTTATTGAGTTTTTGGATGTCTCTGACAGATCGACAAGATCTGCATACTGTATGTTTAATCTCTGTCCTTCTGTACCTCAGTAGAAGTTTACAATAAAAACATTTTACTCTGAGAAGTTTGAATTCTGAGTATTTAAACCATGCTAATTCGTATAAAATATGCATCTTATAGCAGTTCTATAATACCAGAAGCCAGAAAAATAATTTCTAGAACTTTATATATCAATGTTTGTATACATGTTTTTATCTCGCACGTGGCAAGATAAAAGCACGTGCGAGATAACAGGTATTTAGAACCTGTTAGTTCCATATACCTTGCTCAAGAGTACAGAACATAAAAACATAAACAGTTGTCATCAAATAAAGGCATCCTGTTGTGCTTTTCATCACCTGTTCTGAAATTTGAATAAGCTGTGTGCTCATAACATGGACGCTGTGCCTAAATAAACACATTGTTGTAAATCAGTCAGTTTACTGTGGCTAATATATGAGTCACTTCTGGTGAGCTAAAGCTGGGAAACGCATAATGTTGTCGGACCTCACCAGCTATGCTCCCGTCAGGCCAGAAATAGCTTCTTCTCAATGTCATCCCTGCAAGTTAATTCACCCTGAAAGGAGACTACACAACTTCTTGTCCCTCTTCAAGCACCTCGGTAAGTTTTGTAAGGGGGCCCAAATGGGAAGACAGCGCTAACACTCTTGGAGCGACGCATCAAAAGAAGTAAACTCAAAAAAGAAGAAAACGAAATGTTAAAAGTTGTAGTTTTTGTGTAAATGAAATGATGCACACCCTAAAGTGATCCATTTCAATTCCAGGTTGAGAGGTAGCAAAACACAGAACAATCTAAAGGAGGTGAATACTTTCACAGGTCACTGTACCATGACAAAAAAAAAAAAAACTGGAACAAGCCTTTTCATATTTATAGTGGTGGACATTGTCACCCTTGGTGGCACCTCTGACTCAAGGTCGGAGACGGCGTGCAGCAGGTGGACTGACTTAATATAGCTTGAACATGAGCTTACTGCAATGCCCACGCCCCCCACATTGGTGTCTAACAGCCCTATAAGCAAATGTGTCACACTTCAGTGTTACTGGAACACTTTTCTTTGCCATGTGTACTTGGCAAATATAAGCGAAAGAACAGAAGGGTATTGGCTACAGAGGAAAAGTGGTGTGGGAAGAAAGAATAACATTTACTTCATTTTGGGAGCTGTCAGTAAGTCACTTGAGTTTTCAACTAGCATGGGACAACACGAATCCAAATCCTCTGTTGAAGCCCGCGTTATTTTCCACCGCTGTTGTCCAGAAGACATGAGCCTGAAAATGGATCCATCCCCTACTCCATCCTCCGTTGTCCACATTCAGAGGAAGGTGCCCTCTCCGGTGAGATGTCTACATCGTTCTGCCTGGACCACGGAGAAATCCTCAGCCCACTCCTGGCCTCTGAGTCGCCGTGACACAGAGGGACTGGTGTATGTGATGGATAACCCAACTGGTGGCGTCTGGGTGAAACCGAGGGAAAAATGGACCAGATCCTGATGGGAAGAGAATTCGATCAATGGAATGCCATGGATTTTACCGGAAGAATCAGTCGAGCTGTGACTGAATATCTTTCTGTTCAGGTTCCTTTCATTTGGGTTCCCTAAAGCTGATGTTCAGCTACCCTGCAGCTTGTGGAGCGGGGTGAGCGTAAAGGCCTGTTAGTCTCTGGGGAGCAGGTTGTACACCGATCACTGCAGTGATTTAAGTGTAACTGTGGGTTATGCTGAGCAAACAGAGGCCTGCATTTACAAACTCAGTGTTAACTTACATGTGTACTGCCAAGTGTTGCTCATTTACTGGGCATTGATCCATTGGATGTTGCAATGGATACAATCGTTTGAGTAAAACATACTTTATTATTTAAAAAAGAAGTCAAAACAACAAGAGAAGTCAAATCGGATAAAGTGCTTGAACCACTTTTATTGGAATGTGTATCAGTAGAACCTTCCAAAGTCTGATCTAAACTTTATTTTTCTCTCCTTTTTATTATTTATTTATATTCATTGCTAGAGCACTGAAAAGAAAAAAAAATACAAGTGATTTGTATTTATTATGTTTTGATATTTTAGTTTGAATGTAAAACCTTGAGAATTAGAAAAGTCACACCACATTTCTTTTCACTTTATTTGTGCTTATGTTTTTTTTTGAATCATTATTTCTTACTGAAAGATGTGGTGTGTCTGACACCAGTGTTTACATTGAACATTTTAGCATCTGTTGTTTTGAGTACACAGATGCCATGAATAACATTTTCCACACTTCATTTATGTTCAACTGCCTAATGCAACTTGATTTATACTTAAGCAGGGGAAGGCGTAAAGATTTATAGTCTTGTATTATGGTCAAATATTGCTTATATTTAAAATATTTTACGATTAATTGGATTTGTCATTAAAACCGTGTTGAGTGGATTTTTAAATAAAAAAAATATGTAAATTTATTGTCAAAGTCACATGTTAACTATAGTACTTTCTGACAGGCGCAGAAGAGAGATGTTTGTTTACCCCCAAAGGGCTGTTCGATATGTCTGCACACCAACAGTGCTAGAATTGCTGAAATTAGCATCATATTTACTCATTCCATACTTTTGTTCTCTTTTGATGGAATCTGGCGTTTTTTTTTTTTGTTTGTTTGTTTTTTTTACTTTTGTGGTTTCAAATACACTTTAACAGCTCAGAGTTGAAGTATATTGTTCTATATGCATACATTTTCTAAAACATACTTTAAAGTTAATAAAATCCTAATTGATTTTGTGAGAAAAGGGAATGTTCAGTTGTTTGTTTAAGTGTGTCGATCACAATACACACAGAAAAGTATAACAGCTATTATATTTAGGGTGCTCAAACTTGAATTATTACAGACTGTTCAAAACACAGTTTCGATTTCTGAAGTTCTTAATGTTCCCATAAGAATATGCTGTCTAAACACAGTGAACCCTCGCTGTAAATGTGGTCACCTTTCACGGCCTCGCTGCTTCGCGGATTTTTTTTGTGCAGTTTTTTTTTTTTTTTTTCCACAGTGCATTGCGTTCTGCGTCCTGATTGGCTAAACAGTCTCTGCGCTTCTTCTCTACCTGTGTGCCAATAACATTACGGTATTTAAATATAAACATAAAGAGCGACAACAACTACCGATAACTATGTTCTTCTCTCGAAAACACACACCTGCACCGCAGGCTTCAGGAGAAAAAGACTGTACAGAGCGGAGTCAGACCGCAGTAGCGTCACAGTCAGAGGCACAGTGAAAAACGCAAGTCACAATTTGTCCTACTGTACTTCGTATTGATGATTAAAATGATTTTTTTTGTAGTTATTTGTAAGAAAGCGTTCTATTTGTTAAAAAAAATTGCTTGGGCGTGAAACAGGTTTTGTTCTTTGGTTTCAATGTAGAGTATTATGATGTATAACAATTGTAAAAAAAAAAAAAAAAAGGTAACTACTTCACGGATTTCGCTTATCACGGGTTCTTTTCGGAACTCAACCCCCACGAAAAACGAGGGTTCACTGTAATTTTTTTTTTTGTTTGTTTTAGTCATAGGTTTAGCAGTATGTAAGCTAAGTGGTTACATTTGAAAGAAACGTTGTCTAGAATAAAACTGTTCCTGGTTGGTGGAAATATCGTACGACTCAATGAAGGATAGGTCGAAACTTTGCCCCCGTTTCCTCGACTTATCATTGTACAGTGAATCATAGTCAGCACAGAGATAATAGCTTATCTATTAAACTCCGGGCAACGCATTGTGCAAACATTACACCAGGCAGGTTATGCAGCTGCCCCTCACGCTATTAAAGCGTCTGTGTGAATTCACACCGCCATGGGCCACCCGATCTCCAAACAACCGCAGGTTCAAGTCCTTCTTCTGGGTCTGGACAATGCAGGGAAATCCACTCTTCTCTACAAACTGAAACACAATGTAAGCGTCTCCACCGTCCCGACGATCGGCTTTAACGTGGAGATGTTGGACGCCAGAAAAAACAGGAAGCACATCTCCGTGACCATGTGGGACGTCGGTGGTCAGGGGAAGATGCGCGAACACTGGCAGAACTACTATCAAAACGCGGCAGCCATCGTGTTTGTGGTGGACGCCTCGGACTTTGGACGCATGGATGAGGCGCGCAGTGAGATGGAGAAGGCGCTGCGCAGCGACCATCTGCGGGGCTGCCCGATCATTCTGCTCGCCAACAAGCAGGACGTGAGCGGTGCGCTGACCGTCACCGAAATGAAGGATAAGTTCAACATGAGGAAGATGTGCGTGGGTCGGGACTGGCTCGTTCAGCCTTGTTCCGCTTCGACCGGGTTCGGAGTCGAGGAGGCTTTTAGGCGGGTGGTTCAAATGGTCAGACTCCCCTCTGAGCCTGGGGCTGTCAAAGACAATATCAAGGACACGGTGCACTACCTGCGATCGAATAACAAACAATAAGCTGATTATGTAAGATACGTGCCTCTTCTAACTTGTTTGCGCCGACAGCAAACTTAGCAGTCATATTATGCAAATAATTGTTCTGTGGAGTTCACAGGGTATACAATGCAAAAATACATGTCATAATAAGTTACTTTTTAAGCATCCTGCATTTCTAGTCATGTTTCACAGTGGTTCGATTATAATGACATCAATTACTTTGTTTTGATTATACAGTTTCTCCTAGACCTTTACACTGGTATTCGACATAAGACAGAAGTAGACTGATATCAGCTCCACACAAGTGGTCGTTATGCCAACCTTGCTGGTTCTGGATGCTCTTTAAACAACCCTTGTGAAATATGAATACAGAAAGTACATTCACTGTTCAATGGACATTTTTGAAAACGGTCACTCCAAGTGTATACAGTGCAAAAGAAAGCTTGTGGGTTTTTGACATCTGATGCTTGGAAAAATCTTGGACTAACCGCATCGGCAAAAAATATTTCTGATTAATTTAAGGTTGTGGTAGCTGAGTCTGTGTGAAAGTGTTTCTAGACCTTTATTAATTTACCACTCTGTTGTGAAATCTTATTGAACTATGCTGCTGCCATCTTGCCCAGGTTTGTAAACGAGATCTGTCATCTCAGCAGGGCAAAAAAGGTTAAATTAAAAAAAGTAATTCTCTTTTGTGTCCAGTTTATTAGAAATATGTTTATTGCTACAATATTTAAACATTGTTTTACTGCAAGGAGAAACCCAACCTGGTTTTGTCTCGTTTACTATAGAAAAAAGATACCAGAAGGGCAAAATGATAGAGCGTAGTTTAAATGTAACGCAGCTGAGTAAACATAAAAAATAAATAAATCTGTTTGAATTTTCTTACTTTATTGCAATGTTTTGAAGAAATCTTACATAATGTAAGAAATCTTGCATTATGTAAGATTTCTTCATCAGTATTTCTTCAGAAATACTGATTAAAATATATTGTAAATTTTATTAACTTTTAAGTCGGTGTATGGAAGTTAAATTATCTTCAAAGACAACCATGAAATATTGTTTTAGCAACAACCATTTCTAGCTTGAGCCGGTATTAGAATCGTTGTTCAATAACGCAATATCAAGAATTATATTATTTAAACTTCAAAAGAACAGACGTGTGTTACACTTAACCTTCTGGAAATTTTCCAACAAAAGCCACGGGGAGAAATATTCACATTTGTCAACTCATTTTACTCTGATCAGTAAACAAGCAAATGATGTCTTAACATTGGTCAAACAAGGGAATACGGTGAATTCACAACGTAAGCAGTTCAAGTCATAAAATAGAAACATTAGCTGGAAATCACAAATAATGACTTCTTAAAGTTCAAGCATGTTCAAACAATATCCACGTCATTCATCCTGGAGGGGCCTGCACGCCCTTTGCTTCCACCCTTAATGGTCTCTTCGTAAGTCGGGAGATCTTTACATTCCTCATATGTAGGCAGATTCACATCTGCAGCAGAAGCTAGAGGTGGATCAGCCAAGGTGTCCCGCGAACAGCTCTCCATGAGCATTTCTTGTGATATAGTGACCGGTGGGTGTCCGTTTTGCGGCAGGCTGTGCTGCCTAGACTTGGAGCATAGCATCCTCTGGATAAAGTAGCCCAGGGCGAAGAGGAGCAGCATGATGAGCACCCCGGAAAGTTTCCGGGTGACCATGGCGATGTTGTAGTAAGTCTTGTCCGCATGAGATTTGCAACAAGGGACGAACGTGGTGTTTTTACAGCAGATCTCATCGTCCCTGCAGATGCTCAGTTCGCACCTTCGGTATGAGAAAACAAGTGTGTGGGTGAGGAGGCAAATACTGAAAACTATCAGTGTTCCGCATCTGCTGAAAAACATATCTGTTGGGATCAGAACCAAAAAAAAAAAACAAACAAAAAAATACTATCAAGCTCTAAAAATCTACGAGTGGATGAATGATGCGTCGAAAGATTCCTGGATTGAAACATAGAAATAGAGAACAAACAAGTCACCACATGCACAGAGGAAAAACAAAGCGACCAGATTAAAGCTTCTGAGTTTGAGCCATAAGTTTTCAACAATTGGCAATCAGCCTTCCCCCCCCCAAAAATACAAAAAACACTATTCCAACAAGCCCGGCTTTAACTTTTTATTGTTCTCAGAAGTCCTTCCGATGCATCAGGCATTCAGTGTGTTGGTAAGTCGTAAGCCCACTCATGAACATAATTCCCAATCGAGAACTGGACTCGTGGAAACAAAGAAAAATGGTCTTCATATCCAAAACAGCATGAGGAAAGTCATGTCGAGAAGAGGTGTGGGATTGTTTCAGGACCACGGACAGCGTACACGCCCTCCCGTAGGAAAAATAATGGGCGGGGGTGATGCCGTCTGTGGTGCTGACGTAGACCTTTTAAACTGCAAATAGTCTAAAACTCCTCTCTGGCAAGAGCGCAAGTAAGATCCATTTGCAATAAGGTTTAGTATTCACTTGTGGGTCAAGCTGGGTCAGCGCAGTGAAATGCGTTGATCCACTTAGACTGCGACGTCAATACAAGGCGTGATGTCTTTTCATTGATGAACAAAAAAAATAATAAAAATTTACTCATTGGACAGTATCTGAATTTTACAAAACACAATAGCACTGCTTTTGTGCTTTTGCCCAGAAAAAAAGGAGCTAAATCTGTATGGGGTTGTTTTACTGGCAATGTTGAAAGCAGCATTTTGTGTTACATCATAGCCTTAGCAAAGATAATCGATAAAGTGACTGCATGATTAGGTTGTGGGTTGTAATGGCAGGAAGTGGCCCTTAAAAGCATGTCTGGATGTCTTCTAAATTGACACGACTCGGTATCAAGTTACTGCAGATGAATCTTTGCTCTTGTCAGAGATGCGTTGTTTGTATCTGTGATGCAAACAATAGATTCTTTACATGCACACTTCTCTCTGTGTGATTTCAAGGGAATCCAATGCCAAATATATTGATATAGCAATTTATACCAAGGTCCATAAACTGGCAGGAGGTTAGAGTTACATTACATGTTGCACAATGTCATTGAAAAAAAATGTGACTAAATATTTGATCTTTACATGATTATCTAGTCTAGGAAATTCTGTGGTGTAGCCTATAAGATTGATTGGGGCAATGGTGGCTCAGGGGATAAAGGGTTTCTGCTGTAACCATTGGGGTGCTGGTTACAGTAACCACTCTGTCCTTTTCAGTTGTGTCCATGAGCAAGACACTTCACCTGCTTTGTTGTCTGGTGGTGGTCAGAGGGCCTGGTGGCACTGACTGGATAGCAGCCTTGGTTCCACCAGGCTGCATCAGAACAGCTGTGCCAACAATGTAGATTGTTGGCACATCAGCAATTAATGGGTGAATGACTGGTGTAAAGCACTTCAGAGTCCTTGGACTTGATAAAGCACTCTACAAATACAAGCCATTAACTACATCGGTCACATGTTACCATTTACGCATCGCATAAAATTTTCTACAGAACTAGAAATGCGTGAGAAAATCTGGTTCTGCTACAGTCAATTACTCATGTTCATTCTTGGCATGGTATGGGGCATTCACAAAAACTTGTATGGAAATATTGCCACTTTTGATTAGCATCTTTAAGAGAACAAGGTTAAAAAAAAAACAACAACAACGATTTAAGTCATTCTTCAGTTACAGATCAGCAGTTTTCCCCACAGCAGGTCCATGGAAATAACTCTGACCTTAGAGCATTTCTAAGCACATTGTGGCACAATACTGTTCTTCACATCTCATGCCACAGGGTTTAAATATGATTTACGTTCACCAGGTAGTATGAGGAGCCCCAATATAGGCAATATAGGCAATACAGGTGACTA
Source organism: Girardinus metallicus (assembly GCA_903067095.1). NCBI lineage: Eukaryota > Metazoa > Chordata > Actinopteri > Cyprinodontiformes > Poeciliidae > Girardinus > Girardinus metallicus. The sequence continues at coordinate 3,274 of CAEGAE010018734.1, read as the reverse complement.
AAATCCATTTTGTAGAAATGGGTCAAAATTCAAAGCCCAAGTCAAACATTTTAAAGCATTACTGCAAAATTTTCATGTATACGTTTTGGGTGACTTTAGGAACAGTCCACACATTCCAGGCCCCAACAATGACACTTTAATCTTGTCAAGTGTCACTAAAGATTAAACAGAAAACTTCTTAGAGTTGATGGGGAAAGTTCAAAGGCAGAACTTTATTACAGTTACAAGCCAAGCAAGATGAGCTCAATAAATATGTATAGTTTTCCATTTTGTCCAAAAACATTCATTTCATTCAGACTTCCTCATGCTGCAGTCAGGTATCCCCAGTATCAGGTCATCTTTTCAGTTCGTTGATGAACCTCTTTAGAATCTGATGATTTTCTGGATTCCAGAACAGTAAGCGGACCCACACTGACAGATTTGTCTGCAAGAAAATGCGTTTTTTTTCAAATGTGATTCATGCCGGATTTACCAAGTGATTTCAAACTATAGATCACCGTTTTGTTACTATAGATTTACCGAGTTAGCTTGTGCCATACAACTATCCTAAGAAAAGTTAGAATTCACTCGACTCACGTTCTTTGTAGTCAGCACTTCTCTGTTGCCTCTTGTACATTCCATGACGGAAATGGAAGTAGTTGCCTGGATGGTGTTCAACGTCATTCAAACTTTCCTGTAAAGTCAATGTGGGCCTTGCTATGGTGATGGTTTGGGGCTGTTCTGTGGGTTGAGGGTTCTCGAGGCGAGAAGACACATCACAGCTTCTACATGCCTGGTCAGTTCCATCCACCGACTTCCATCTGGGGAAGAAATTTCTTTAAAGTCTTTATAAATGTAACTAATGAACAAAACAGAGGTGAACAATTTGAACCAAAGGAGGAAAACAAACTGAGTCGATTATGCTGTTCTGATGTTTTAGAAGTATCATTTGCCCATTGACAGAAATGAAAGAAAGCAAAAGAAGCTAATTACCGATTTCTAATTAAGGAGCATGCCCGGTTTTGCGAGTTGACAGCCAGCGTGACAGGAACAGCTTTCACAGAGCAGGTTATGTAAATCTGTGTAAGAGACATGCTTGTGTGACAAAAATATCAGAAGCATTAACAACCTTTGTCAAAATGACAAAACCTATAGACCAAAAATGTTGAAATAGAGCTCTCAAAACATACAGGTGAATCAAATTTGAAATAAACTCCATGAAATAAATTCAAGGAGAAACTCTGATTCATTACATAACTAAACATATTTTCAAACATTTTAACTAGTTCTAAAGATAAAGCTTATGAAAATTCATGATCTCAAAAAAAATTACAAAACAAGTCAAAGCTTTTCAGACTGCAATGCAAGCCTACAGAACTGTTCATGTATTGTACATATATGCCCTCATGTCTGGTTGGGACTTTAATAATTACTCCATCAATGCATCATGGTAAGAATGTGATTAGTCTGTGGCTCTACAAGTGTCACAGATTTACTAGTGGTCTACAGCTCATCCATTCCTTTGGTGTCAACTTGAATACTCCACAGATTCTCTGTGAGGAGTAGCTCACGTCATAATGCCAGACCACCATGCACAGTTAGGCATTAAATTAGGCATTTCTATGTTTGGAAATGTCAGTAGGTGCCAAGTTCTGCTGTAGGAGAAGAGAATCAGCAACTCTATGCAGCTCTTCAGCAGGCCCAACAATTAAAGAGGAGATGGCTCCCCAAATCACAGATTGTTAGGCTTCCTCACCTGATAACATTACTTTACACCACAAGGCAATTGTTCAGTCCTTTTTCTTAGCCTATGTATGATCCTTCAGACATGGATATGTCTACAGCGGTATTTTAAACACTCCTTGTGCACTCCATGTCTTCAAACATCAATCTAGATAGGGTTCACTAAATAATTTCCCCAGATTTTATTATCCTGTTGCTTGTTTACTTCATATGACAAATGTCTTCCTTCCACAAAACATTCTACATCTAGTCATCTACTGAATAAGCTAAAAAATTAGCTACTTTTGCAATGGCTTCATTGCTCACCTCCTTGTGAAAGTTTGCCAATGAGTTTCTGTAGTACAATTCAGTAAAGCTAGTCTTCTCCCATAATTATGCAGGCCATAGCAATTTCACACAACTTATTTGGTAAATTAACTTTAATGATGCTGATGCACCTTTAATTAGCTAGCTATTAACATTTGTCTCACTAATGTATGTGTGTGGAATGCCAAGCAAACAACAAACCTGGTCACTGGGTTCCTGGTAGAACTTGAAGGCCACTAGCTGGAACCTCAGCTTGTGCTCCTCAACTCTTGGCAAGAAATAAGAGCTGGAGTTTGTCAGGAAAGCATCAACAAGACATCTGTTGAGACAAATACAAGTTTACAACTTACAAAAGACAACTGTTTCTTTTTTTATTGCTGCAGCAAAATAGACCGTCACAGCTCACCCATAATGCTCAATGAAGTCGTATCTTAAAGCTGCTTCTGCATCGGAAGTTGTAGTGGCAACACAGTGGTCAACATAAACGCGAAGAGGTATGTGGTCACCCATAACAATAGATACTTCAAAGCGAATGAGATCACCCACAAAAAATGTGGAAGATCCCCTCTCAAACTGCCAGTCATCTGCAAAAGGAGTAAAAATAAACCTATTATTTTCCCCTAAATGTGCTCTGCAGCTCATCCGATAATCCATGTCCAGAAAAAAAAAAAAAAACATGTAATACCACTCATAATTTGCAGACTGAAGTATATCTGGCCTTCTACAGAATCTATGGAAACAAAAGGAATCCAGATGGGATATAAAGAGACGGCATCCACAGAATACCTCCTGAAACAAGAGAATGTATTTGCCTTTAAAAATACAATGGGGCTTACGCAATCCATACACTAGAAGATCATACTTGTGGATACTTGTTTCGGCAACAAGTATCCACCATTTTGAATATAAAGGACTCACCTGTTGTAATGGCATTCAACTGGTACAGCTGCTCCACCCAGTCTGAGCAATCCATCTAATGAGGGTTTAGGTGAGTAGGTCAGAACATTGGAATAGATTATCTTCTCTTCTGTTGACTGGGAAATGGCAAATACATGTGCATTAGTCTCAGTCGGAGTGTTTTTTTACATGGGTGTTGGTAATGGAGTCATATATTCTGTGACATCTTAAAAAGGTTCCTTCACCTAAAAAGGGGGGGGGGGGGGGGGGAAAAAAAAAACACAAAGAAAAAAATAAAACAAACAAAAAAAAAAAACATAATGGGAAAAAGACAACAAGAAAATAAGCC
>CAEGAE010018732.1:0-16582 GCA_903067095.1 Girardinus metallicus | reverse complement strand
TTTTCTCATTTTGTCTCTCATAGTTGAGGTCTACCTATGATGTCAATTACAGGCCTCTCATCTTTTTAAGTGGGAGAACTTACAAAATTGGTGACTGACTAAATACTTTTTCCCCCCACTGTAGATGTGCTTTAAACCCCCTGAACTCTGAGTATTACACCTACCCTTCTTAGAGACACCTCAGAATTCACAGTGATGGGATTTTCAGAGTGGACCCATTTAGCAGTTGGCGGGAGACCGAGTCCTGGGGGGTACGGAGGTGGCGTTCCATTAGGGTAAGGCCATATGATGGGGAACAAACTAAGACCTGCTGCTCCACCATGACCCTGAGAAAACAGAGGGAAGGTTTAGCGGGTATTTCACCAACGCAACATTTTAGAATAAGAAAGAAAAAGATGATTTAAAATAGTGGAGGTATTATTGTGGACACACACCTGCAAGAACTGCTGCTGATGTGTGGCAGCTGGGTGAGGAAGGGCAAGGTGGCTGAGACCGCCTGGGGAGTCCAGCCGAGGGTGTCCTGCAAACAGAGAGCCTGGGGGGGGATGCATAGCTGGGAGCATTCCAGGGGGCAGTAGGTGTGGATGAGGGAGGGGTGACGAGTGAGGAGGGGAGAGGAGGTGGGAGGCGCCATGGGGATGGGATGCAGATGTTAGGCAAGGGGAATGTGGAGAGGGGGGGTGCAAAGGGTGCAGGTGGGGATGTAGATAGGCTGCCACATGGTTGGAGGAGTTTGATGGAGTGACAGAGTTATCTGCGTCCGAGCGAACTAATGCTGGGTCCCTGTAAACAGTGAAGGTCTCATTCTTGTCGATGATCAGCGGACTCTTTGTGCTGCCACTCGCACTGACTCCACCTGCCTCTGACCGCAACCCCACTGGCTTGAAACCAGAGCGTGGAGGTTCCACTAAGTCCACCTTGATGGGCAAGCGAGCGCTTGGGGATGGGGAAGAGTCGGGGTACCTCAGGACTTTATGCTTGCTGACCTCAGGAGTAGTGTTTGCTTTGGGTTTGGAGATGTCCAGGAGGCCCGGGTGAGGTTTAGCTTTAAGAGGGTCTGCTGGGTTCGGGTTGGGATACGACTGGTTGTGAGAGCTGCAGGGGGGCTGGGATTTCTGAACAGGACTGGATGTGTGGCTGGGGCTCACTTTGGATTTGGCCAAGTCCAGGGTGGGGGTGGGGGTTTTGTGGAGGGGGGGTTGCTGCTGTGGAGGTTTACTGGAACCCTCAGATAGAGAAAGAGGAACTCCATGGTGGACAGCTGTATATTGTTGCATCTGTTGTGTGTGTTGCTGCTCATGCAGCTGCTGTTGCTGTTGCTGATGATGAATCTGATGAGGAGAAACAACAGTTTTCTCCTTGTCCACCAGGGGCGTAGTTTCAGCTATGGATGAGACCGGCCTGGAAACACACAGGACAAATAACAAATCTGCTAATTTCTTCAATGAAAGGAAAAGAACATGGAAAATCCAAACAGTGATGTTTTAACCACTAGAAAGTCAACAGACACACATCATTCTGCTTTGGTTTAGGGTAGTAATGAGAGCATCTGGATGTTCTCATTTGGATTTTAATAATCCGATTATTAAAATTCCTCTAGGTAAATTATTTGCTGCTGAGTTGGTGTTTCAGAGCCCAGCATGTGTGGAGCAAATAGTTCTATAGCTAGTGCTTAGCATAAGTGTAGCTTTACAGATGAATTTCCTACTATCCTGGTCACAACAAACGGGTGGCGGAGTGCACTGTGGTGTGTACTTAGCTGACGTGTGTGTCCGTGTGTGACAAAAGTGTCAAAGATCCGTTGCTCACAAGGACACAAAAGATATAAGTGGCTGTGTGTGGAAAGTGAGAGTTCACCTATTAAACTGTTTAACAGATGAACTACGACTAAAGATGAATACAACTGGATTATTTTTGATAGTGTCTTTGTCAGCCTGATGCTTTATTATTTTTATTATTAGACTAAATATAATTTCAGATTTATGTGTAATTTTTGTCCAGGTTAACTTAAAAATTAGTTATTTGTATGACAGGTTAATTTTCTAAACTACAGAAAAGTCATTGTTAGGAGTGCACATGTAAGAAAATTTGGGCCAATACTGATGTTATGGCAGAGTTTACCAATATTTAATTTTATATTTGATTACTAGATAAATCGATAAAATAATAAATACATTAGTCAATTACTAAAATAATTGTTTTACAGCAGCCCCAGTGTGTGTATCTGATCCTGGATCAACAATCTTTTTTTCTCAGAAAAAGATATTTAGAAAAGACACCTGGTGTTTAGTGTCAAAAGTACTCACATTCTCTACTTAAGTATGAGTACAACTACATGTGTGGAAAAAAGACTTCTCTTTTGAACTAATTTAACCCCCCAACCCCCTCGGAAAACCCCCCCAAAGAAAACAGGTTTTGAAGTTTACTTAGGTAGGGGGAAAAAAACTACATGTTCACTTTTAATGATACAAAATGACTTGATAAGACAAAAAAAAAGTTTTGGGCATCAAGAAGTTCTCATCTTTTGCTCGTAGCCTTAGCTTTGTTAGTATAGAGAAGATAAACAAAAACCTCCTTTATATATAAAAAAATAGATAAAATATTACGGGTGCAGATTAGTTTGTCTTCAAACAGGACAATTTAGTTTGAACTGTACAGAGCTCATGCCTGGGCAGCTGGGTGCGTTTTCAAGCTTTGGTTCTGTTTGATGTTCTTTGAAGATGACATGATTTCTGTCTGCATGGTACATTTTTCTGTTTCTCCAACTTTTACATCGTATTGATTACATAATGGAATCATTTGCAATAATGTAAGAAATAGAAAATACAAATGTTTCTCTTGAAATGTAAGGAGTAAAAGTAAAATACTAAAGTACAGTTAGTACAGTATATAGTTAGTACAGTAACAAAGTACATTTACTTCATTACTTGCCACTTATCGACCGTACAAACTAAGCTTTTGGAGTCAGTTTTAACATCCAAGCAACCAACAAATAAACCAGTTTAATGAAATTGGCTGGATGGAAGTTTTATTTGTCTCTTTAGCATTACTTTTCTACTGGATGAACATACCAGGAAAACACCAGAGGCTCACCTCATGACCTCAGCTGGGGTAAACTCCAGTTTGCCGTTTAAACTTTTGGGCAATGTAACGCTGCCTCCAGTAACTCCCGGTGGCTTCATGAGTGAGTCCACTTCCGCTCTGCGGCACCCCTCCGGTGGGGAGGGGGATGTGGGTACAGGTGGTGAGGAGACGGGGGAGGGGTTGAGGGGGAGGTACGGGGAGAGGGCCACCGACTCGTCTTTCTGGGAGGCGAGCAGCGCCGAGACCGCCTCCGAGCTCTCCTGGTGTACGGTGGCCTGAGCGTCATCTGTAATGTCAATCACGCTGTTGCCATGGAGCTGGGGCAGTGATGGAGTCTGGGATGGAGATGATGCTGGAAGACAAACATTAAGCAGGGTGAGAAGCTGGAAGCAGCTCACAGGCCTACCTTTTACAGTGCAGGCTGCAGCCTACCTTTTACAGTGTTCTTGGTGTTCTCCCCAGCTCCACTTTGGACTATGTCAGGTATGAGAGACGCTTGCTGCAATGGAGACTGGGTGATCTGAGTCACTGCCTCCAATTCCTCCTCTTCATTTGTCAGAATTTGGCCTGAATCCTTTACTGCACTTTTCTTAATGTCCTCAGCTGCTCGGAGCTCCGCCCACGGAGACAAGCACCTGATGAATGACGAGGTATCGTTCATTTTGGGTCCCTTTAACACTGGCTTCTCCTCGTCCTCCATTTTGGAAATGGCACTTTTTATCACATCACTGCTGCGAGTCTTTAGCTCATTCTCAGAGTTGGGCTCAGAGGAAGAGGAGGAGGAGGATGAAGATGACGAGGATGATGAAGAGGAGGAGCAGCATGATGAGTGGGTGGTCCTCTTGTGTGGGTTTTCTGAGTCACTGCTCTCTGACAGATCTGAAGTCATGTCAGCCTTCAGTCTCTTCAGACCTGCTTTCTTCTCATCTTCTTCACCTTTCCTGCGTTTGTTTGCAGTCTGCTTTACCTTGGCCTTAGACTCTGGGAAAATTAAAACAATAACTATTAGTTTTATCATGTTACATAAACATAAAATCTCTTTAGATAAAAGGTAATGTATCTGGAGAAGAAAACTTGACCAATAGTAAAGTAAAAAGAGATTTTTCCCAGATGTTTAAAAGGACAATGGGGAGGGGGGGGAGGCTGTTTAGTGGGTTGCAAAATACAGGTGAATAAAGAAATTGGATAATAAGGAGACAAAGTCAAAGAAAACATATCGACTGCTGGTTTGCTTGACTTAAAATACACGAGAGCAGATGATATCAGTGCTGTGTGACCATTTGACCCAGAGCAAAAAACATGAACATGCACACATCCAACCCTGGCAGCTGCACAATCTCTTCAAATGTTTTGTCTAATTTGGACCTAAGATTCAGATTGTTACGGCCAGTTGGTGTGCTGGTTTTGAAAACAAACATATGACTGAGAAACGGAAAGAGCCAGAGGCTGCCAGCCTGGGAGGAGGAGTAGCAGGAGGAATACAACCTGCTAGAATGGCTTTCTGCTAAAAATGATGTTAATGAGGAGAAGCGCAGCAAGGATCTGGTTTTGGTGGGAGATCAGCAGCAGTTAATATTATGACAATTCTGTTATCTGGACACATGAGGGGGTGAAAGAGCCAGACAACTGAGAAGGTTGGATGGACTGAGCAGCTGACTGCCTGGTTCAGCCACACTGCTGTGATGACACCTGCAGTAACTTTGGTTATTATGTAAGATAAAATGAGCATTTTTCTGTTGGTTACTTATTGCTATGTTCAATAATCTGGTGATGAAATAAAATTCATTTGATCAAATAATTCAGTGGAATAATGAAGATTTGATAAAATGTATATATTTTCTGTGGCTATAGAAAAAACTTGCAATTCTATTTTTCACAGACAGGTTATCTGTGTGTAGGGATTAAGATAGCAAAATGTGGTAAAAGTGAAATGTGAATACTTTTCAGATGAACTATTTCTCAAATGTCAAACTTGCTCACCTCTCCCAGTGCTTTCCTCTCTCCGGTCCTTGTCCTCCTCTGGAACGCTGCTGTCAGAGCCTTTCCTCCTGGAGGAGCGGCCGCCGCGCTGCTCTCTCTGCTCTCGCCCGCTGCCGCCTGGTGAGTGGTACGACTGGCTGACCGTCTGCTGGGTTTGCTGCAACTGACTCTGCTGCTGAGGGGCAAGGGGCCCCTGGGAGCTCTTAGGGCTGGGTCCTGATGACATCATGATGGGACGGGGGCTGTTGGCCTGGGCTCGTGTGTAATGACTCTGTTAGAATAAAAGGAGTTAGACATGCACTTTAACAAAAATCGACATCAGAGAGTCAACACAAACTGCCTCATCATCAGACTAAAGCTTGTAGTTCATATCTGTACTGACCACTGCTGCTTTCTGACTTCTGTCTCTAAGGCATAAAAATCCTCTTCAACAACAAAATAGAATTTTCCTTTGACTGTCACTTGAAGATGACCTTTGTACCACTATTGGTTGACGAGAGCAGCAAAATGTCACTGGAACTGAATAAATGAGCAGAGCCCTATCTGTTTAGGTCATGTTTCAGACAAACCTTCAGTGCAAACAGTGTCACTGAAAACATCCAAGAATATAAACGCTGAAAACACATCAGGTGGATATGGTGAGGGAGCAATTCTAAAGTCATAATGGATACCAACACAAAACGTCAACATTACAGGTGCAAGATGAACTGGAGGTTTTAATCTATTCTATGGTTGTCAGGTGAAAAACCAGTTTATTCTGAGGACAGCAGTGAGTAAAACAGTGGTGTGGAGTTTATATTTGAATCATGAGCTTCTGTCAGATTATAGCTTCGTTCTGTGGTCTACATGTGGTTGCAGAAACTCAAACATCCTCAGGCAGGGTGGCGGGTTAAAGTGAACCAGTATTACTCCTGTGTTTCAGACCTGAAGCATCTGTGAGCGGTATTATGGGATTGCGGAACAAGTGTGGCGTGGCAATGTGAAACAAAGTGAACACACAACAATAACTGGAATCTGTGGGTGTGTAGACAACAGAATCACTGTCTGATCTGAGAAATAAGATGCAGATAACAACATGAAGGAGAAAATGCTGTATTATTCTCCTTGTTTTTAAAGCAGTGGTCTGCATGAGGACTGCAACAAAACCAGATGTGGGGGAAATGTTTGACAGACAAATATACATATGGCTCAGGTGTAGACCCTAGCTGCAGTCTCTAAAAGAAGTGACCTCCACAGATCAACTTGTATGATATGAAAGGACATAGTGATCAAAGTGTGTGTTTATAGTGGAATGATGAATGGAAGGGGTCAAAGCTATGATTAACAACGAGCACTTGTCAACTAGTAAACTATTTTAACCTCTGTGTGTTCTAGAAAGTGCAGGTATGGAGGGTTAGGGAGCAGATGGAGGGGAGAGGGGTTAAGGGTACCTGAGAGTTGCCAGTGGTCCCGACGGGTCTCCCTCCTGCCATCTTTAATGTATCAAACAGAAAAGAAAATAATAAAAACAAAAGGAAAATCAAAATGAAACAAAATGAAATGAATGTGGGACAAGGACAGATTTTATTAATGACTGTAGGGGCCAGAAGTTACTGATTTCTAACATGTGAGCTATTTTATTCATGTTTGTCTTATGATGCATCTGACAAGAACTAAATAAAAATAAAACACAAAACAAAATAACATAAAAGACAATGATCAAATTTATGTATTTAGCTGACAGCAGTGACATGACAGGAACTTACTGCTAATCTGAGCGACAGAATGTTTGAGTGGTGACTGAGCGCCACACATAAAAAAGGCAAACCTCACTATGACTAAGTGCATGTGACTAAGTTTTAAAGGAATCCAGTGAGACGGTCTCATTTCTCTTTGAAATCTATCTCTTTAAAATACACAAATTACAGTCAGATATGTGATATAGAAAAATGTATTCCAGTCACAGAGAGCCTCGTCTTAGTGGTCATAAACCTACAATAAACAAGATTTACAAAAGAGCTAGTAGAAAAGACACAAGTCTCCAGATACTCACATGAGCAGAGTTGTTCTGGCTCGATCGCGACCTTCGTCTAGAGGTGATGCCGATGTTTTCTCCTTTTAGCAACGAGTGAACTACATCATCCAGAAAGGTCATCTGCACCATGGATGGGTCCACATTCTGAGGCTCTAGCACCTGAACAAACATCAGCCATGTTTTACACTGTACACTGTTAACCAGGGGACGGGCTGGATTAACATGAAGTTCAAATATAATGCCTTTTTGGTGCCATATAATCTGAAAGTCTTCAAGGTGCTAATATAAACATCACCATACTTAGTCATAATAACCATTATATTTACAAGTAATATTGCAAATATGATCTACACACTGAAAAGCCTTTAACTATGAAAATAGAAGACATAGCTGAATTCACTCAACCTGATTTCTGAATATAAAAATCCAGTGACAAACTAAAAACAGCTGACTTAATTCAACAGTAGAAGTCAAATTATATCTTGAGGAGTTCTCTTCTCATGTACCTGGTCATTCATAACAACCATATTTCTACTGAAGAGGTCGTGGTGCGTAATGATTCCAGTGAACCATTGGGTGGCCGAGTCTTGTCTGTACACACGCACACGGTAGCCATTGAGGGAGTAGGGTCCTGCAACAAAAACAACAGGTTTAGGATACCACTGTTTAAATAGGCAACAATACTTCAAGTTCAATCGTGATCAAAGCAATAACAACCATAACAGACCATGACGAAACAAGGTTCGACTGACTGATGCTTACCTTGCATAAAAATTTCCTGCACCTTCTGGTTTTTAAGCCAGCCTTTCACTTCTTCTTGGAGTTGAGGGTTGTCTCTTAACACTGGGTTCTGATTGTCCACCTCATCCTGAAACATGTTGGACAACAATAATCAGCAAACGAATGACAATGAGCTTGCCCAAGCTGGTCAACATTGATGAAACGTTCCAATTGTACAGAGCAACACAGTAAATCATACATTTACATAACGTGAGCAGATCTTCCAGGTGAGATCATCTAAACAGTGACAGTGAGAGGGACCCACCATTTGTAGAGTAACAAGTTGAAACTAAATATACAGAGGATATTTCAATGTTTTCCAGACGGAGACATGTTCTAGAATGCATCATCTACGCAGTATAAACCAACACTATAAATGTACACATGGTTCTTTTTTCCTTTCTAAAAGTGAACTCTGTTGCATTTAGATTTTATCGACTTTTATTAGCAGATGAAGATCAGGGTTCCTACACATTTTTCATATAAAAACATCAGACTGACAAAACCTTTTATAGTCATCAGTCTTTTACAATCCTTTTAAAATAAAAAAAATGCAAACATTCCAAACTAACACATGGCAGATATTCCTCCAGAAATCAGGATATCATCATCAACAAGCTCCATGCTGTTTTTTCCCTCTACTTGTATGACCAAGGCTTTGTCTCTTGCATCATTTTATAGCATAAATAGATTTTAACTGTTGTTAGTTTTGATTTCGAGACAGAACTTTAGACTGCATCAACGCCCAGCTAGAACCGCCTTCTAGTTACTTTCTGTCTGACTATGTCAATCTTTCACATCGTTATGGAAGGATCTTAATTCACTCTTCATTTTAACATTCCTTTAGTTTGCTGAGATTCAGGAGATTCTCATTTGCTTTCATAAAATCCTAACAGCATTTCAGTCAGTCTGAGGTCAGAACTTGGACTAGGCCATTGGAACACGCCGGCATACCCGTCAGGTTTTGTACATTAGAATATGGGAAATTTGACGTCCAGGACTAGCGACTATTGTCAGAAAGGGGATTGGGAGAAGACTACCGTAAGAGCAGGGGAAGGGAGTATGGAAGGCAGGGTGCAGGGGGCATGTAATTACTATAATGCAGGAAAATGTGGAGTTGACAGGTAGGTACGCTGATCATTCATTCTTTCAGCTAATGCCTTGTGTTGGGGATCCGTTTTTGTAGTCAATCTCCACATATTTAGCCACTTCCACCGTGATCTGGGCAGAAGGCCTTCTGACTTTACACTGAGCTGAAATAATGAATTCTGGAGATGATGAACGTGAAACTTTTAGAACATGGGATGTTGGGTGCTGTGGTGGCGCAGGTGCAAAGCACAACCCACATATGGAGGCTTTAGTCCTCGTGCCGGTGGTCGCAGGTTCAATTCCGGCCTGGTGACATTTGCCGCATGTCTTCTCCCTCTCTCAATCCCTAATTTCCTGTCAAGCTACTTTCAAATAAAGGTCACTAGAGCCTCAAAAAATCTTTAAAAAAAAAACAAAAAAAAACATGGGATGTTTATGACCTTTGAGCTATTATGATCACTTCTTATTTAGCTTTTTGTCAATTCATGTCACATTGGCTTGTGAAGATAATGGCCTAATCCTGTTGGTACAAAACACAATTAACTTTCAAAAGGATCAATAATAATTTTATGATTAAAGACGATCTTTAAATAGGGAGTTAGTGTGTTAGCTTGATACGGTGCTATTATCTCATTCTTTCTTAGAGCTACACAATAAGTTGCAGCTGTCTGTGGATATTTTATGTAACATTTGGTAAATGAATCTTCCTGAAACTTAAACGACAAGTTTTGGAAAACAGTAGATTGTATTTCAGCCTCCAGTTTTCCACACGTTATCCAAACTCTTCCCCAGGTAGGGTGATCACATCCAGTCACACATCTGTGATAAAGATTAAATCCATCTTATTCAGCAGGAATACTTTCTGTATGGTTGAAAACTTGGTTCCAAATTCCAAAGGGGAACATGGAACAGTCCTGTTTTCATCTGGCGCCTCTCTGGACTGCTGCAGCTGCTGTTACAGAGATAATGCAACTTGCTGATCTTCAATGAAAGTTTGTTTACTGCATAGTGTTGTGGAACTTGCGCTGTTTTGGACACTTAATGTCGGATTAAAAACCTTTTAAAAACCTGGAAAAGACTAAGTTGTTTTGATCAACTCCTGATACTCCAAATATTACAACTCAGTGTGTGTTTTCTTTGTTCCATGACTGCAGTGTTAACAGATCCAACTCAATGATATTTCTCTCACAAAACATACAAAAACATGTTCAGCAAATTAATGAACAGTTGTGTATGGAGCTCTGAGTGTGTTACTAATAGTACTTATATTAGGGGGCATGGGAGAACTTCTTATTAGTAGTGGATTAGTAAAGTGACAGCAGCGATCATTGTACTAATCCATCCAGCACTACTGTGTTCCAACGGTTTCACCAAAACAAACATAAGGTCAGTCAGTGGGTGAAGTCAGTGCAGAGCTGCAGGATTAAACACTGATAAAAAAGACCTGAACTCAGCAAGACGCCAAACAGCCAAGGCACACTCATGGATCTCAGCTCAACATCCTCACCCAGCTGACTGCAGCATTCTGCTCAAGCCTCCACAATGTTGGTTACTGGTAAAACTATGACTGGAATGCATGAATGCAACTTGATCGGGAAAGAAAGACTAAAAATATAAATGATCAGTTCTTCAGTTAAGAAATTATTGAAATTAAATATACATTTATGACTAGATAAAAACAAAATGCATACATGCCTAGAATGCAAAATGAGTTAGCTTTTATTTTTCACCTGGGCTCTAGAGCACATGTCTATGTTGTAAGATCAAAGTTATTTTAATGAACCGCTTAGTTTTTATTGGCATATTTGAATGTAAACACCATAAAACTCTGATATTCAGCATGAAAGGTTGATTAAAATGACATGCTACAGGATCCTGAACTCTGGTCATGTAATTTAAAGTTAACAGAAAAAGAATGAACTAAAATATTGTTCTTTACCAACTAAACTCTCATTTCAACTCCAAAAGCATTCCAGAAAAAACCAGTCTGGGTTTAGATCCAATCACAGCACAGACACTGCACTAAAGCAGATTTTAAAGGGTCTGCAGTAAAATATGGATCAGCACTTATATTACTTGACATTAGTGCAGCTTTTCATACGACATCATTCTGCCAGACAGGCTGTCCTGAAGGGTTGCTACTCATGTCTCAGCAAATACAAAATTATTTGTCAGTACAGAAAGCTGCTCTTCAGAACATTGTGACCCGCAACACGGTGTTCCACAAGGTTCAACTGTAGGTCCTTCTCTTTTTAATCTTTATATGCCGTTGGTGGGGCATATAAAGCTGTGAAGTTAAAATTTCACAGCTACACTGACAACTCACAGTTCTGTATCACCGTCTCATGATAACTCAAATCCTATTGTGCCATTAACTGTATTTTAGCGTTTCCTTTAAGTCAATTGACCCCTGGACCTTATTGCTGCAAGGCAACAGTGCTACCAACTGCACCACTGTGCAGCACTCAGTATATCATATTCAAACTGGAGTTTCTTGAAAAAATAAACACTATATTAAGTACATTGTCAGAGTTTTACCTGCCAGTACAATGCAGAGACTACCACATTACCAGAAAACCAGCTGACATCACACTGATTTTAAAGTCTCAACATTGACTATGTGTCCATTTTAGAATTGATTCACTGCCAGTATTTAACAACACATATCTCAAAGTATTTCCTCACTAACCTATTCTAAACGACTGCGATTCAACACCTCCTCACTTTTTGTATAAATGATTTCTACTACTTTTAGTTCCTTGTTTTGTTACAAATAATTGTCTGCTTGATTTGATCATTTAAATTGGTCTACATTTAAATTTCTGTAATTTAAATGTTTGCCTTCCTGTTTTTAAGCCTGTAAAGCACTCTGTAACATGCTGCGTTAATAAGGTTTGATTCATTCAGTCATTTTTAAAAGCTGTTTTTACAAATCAACTAAAAATTCTGTCCACTGTGGAGCTGTTTAAATCATAAAGGACATTGGACAATAGGACATTGTCTATTGACCAAACTACACTGCTGTCACATGCTACTGCAAAAGATAGTAAACATAACAGCACAAAAGATTTGGTGCAACCAGGTGCAAAGTTGAGACTGAGGAGGGACTTTCTTAGACTGTCGAGTCAGCACAGACACTTTCATTATCTGCCCGTTTTTCAGTGTCAGCACTCAACTTTCTAGCAACAGTAACCCACAGACTCGAGCAGCAAGCTAAGCTGGCTCACTGAACACTGATTTCATTGTAGATTTTTGCCAAACCGTTGGACCCCCTTCCCCCTTCCTTCCATTCTTCCTGTCCAACTGGATAAACCGAGGGGAGTGGTCACGGTTTGTGTGTGAGCGAGAGAGAGTTTTATGGCTCTGTGTGGATCAAAGGTCTCCTTCATAAACCTGGATGTTTAAATTTGCACAGACACAATAAGTCCTCATGTAAAAATCTGAGCAGTGGATAAAATAAATCTCTTTTCATAGATTTATTTGGTTACTGATGGTAATGGTTCTACATCAATGTCCACAATTCAAGTTGTAGACTTTTAATTCAACTCTGATTTTTTTGCAGCAAAAACGGTGCACATTTACCTCAACATGCTACAGCCAACTATCAATAAGAAAGACAAGAAAGGGAATGGCATCTGGACAAAAACACTGGATTTAGGACTAAACAAAAAGCATAAACTAAATGAGAACTGATCAGTTTGCCTCATGAAAATACAAATACTGACTGCAAGAGTCAAACCAGGATCCAAAACTAATATCTAGAACAGTAGGTAACACAACAACTCCATCAGTGAGACTACAAATAAAGGAAATGATAAAGTCCTCTGACAGAACATATTCAACAAAACCATAATCAACGTTCTGAACTCAGGACATGAGAGTCAATCAATTGTGGAACTCAGAGGGGATTCTGAAATGTGGTGGAACAGCAAATACCTCCACAGTATAAGGTCATGGTCCAGAGACAGAAGGTCAGTAGATGTGCATGTTTAACATATGTTAAAAGAATGTAAACCATATGAAATATACATATATATAGCCTATATTTGCACACTTGTATGAACCACTATCAGAGTTTGAAATGAAATGAAATATGGTGAAACGTTAAACTTTACTTTATTTTGAATAACATCGGCTCCTGTCTGTCTAGTTGCACCATTTCAGAGATTGTGGAGGGAAAACGTAGAGCTGATTATCATACCTGGGGTTTATTGACTATTCACACACTTTTATTTCGGTTTTGGCGAATAAGTTGCAAGTTCGAAGTAAACACGTAGCTTGGGGCAGAACACCCACCCCCCTAACCCGGAGAAGGCACTCTACCCTTTTCCGGCTCAAGACCATGGCCTCGGATTTGGAGGCACTGATCCTCGCCCCGGCCGCTTCACACTCGGCTGCGAACCGATCCAGCGAGAGCTGCAGATCACGACCTGATGAAGCCAATAGGACCACATCATCCACAAAAAGCAGAGACGTGATCCTAAGGCCACCAAAACGGATCCCCTCATTTCTGCGCCTAGAAATTCTGTCCATGAAAGTAATGAACAGATTCGGTGACAAAAGGCAGCCCTGGTGGAGTCCAACTCTCACCGGAAAAGAGCCTGACTTACTGCTGGCAATGTGGACCAGACTGTGACACTGGTCATATAGGGACCTGACTGCCCGTATCAAAGAGCCCGGTACCCCATACTCCCGGAGAAACCCCCACAACGCTCCCCAAGGGACACGGTTGAACGCCTTCTCCAATTCCACAAAACACATGTAGACCGGTTAGGCGAACTCCCATGCACCCTTCAGGACCCTGCTGAGGGTGTAGAGCTGGTCCCGTGTTCCACGACCAGGACAAAAACCACACTGCTCTTCCTGAATCCGAGGTTCAACTATCCGACGGACCCTCCTCTCCAGAACCCCAGAAATTTTTTGTTAATGATTTTTATTTGATTATAGTAAGAAAAACTCACAATTTCAATATTGTGATTTTTTTTCTTACAATAATATATATTTGCGTATGTAGAAATCCTTCTTTATACGGGCAAAAAGAAAAGAATGAATTGCTCTGGGGTCCTCCCAAGAGGCAGTGGTGGGTCACCCTTCACCAGTAATATGAGCTGCTGTGTAATGTGCAGAGCGCATCCAAACCTCCACAACACCGGTGGAAGATGTTGTGGAGACAATGTCACAAAAAAGGACTTATCCTTCAGGGGCAGAGAAAAGAAAGAGGAAGAATAGAAATAAGCCAAGATAAAGGTATGTCTTCATGTCTCTTGGTAATGTAATATTCATCAAAAAAATTTGTGGAGCTGCTAATAGAAAATTAGCTTGAAAGCAACCTTGACGGGTCCAGTTCAATAGCTAAACATTTATGCGACTAAAATACTATTAGTTCATAAATCACTGAATGGCTTAGCACCACAAGACATTGAAGTCTGCTGTTGTATCAACCTTCCAGACCTCTCAGCTCTTCTGGTTCTGGTTCTGCTCTGCGTCCAGAACCAGGACCAAACATGGAGCAGCAGCATTCAGCTTCTATGAACCACTGATCTGAAACAAACCTCCAGAAAACTGCAAAACAGTCCAAACCATGCGTGCACCGATTAATTGGTTCCTTATTTTTGGGAGATTGATGATCGGCCGATACTTACAAGTGAAGCCGATCTACCTTGCCAGAGGACTAAAACTCAACCACTGTGCTCTTCTCATCTCCTGTGAGAGAGGTTTTACTGATAGACCTGTATGCTTTACCAGGTCATGTATCAACATTTGCAGTTAACAATAGTCACCCCACTGTTGCCAACTCAGCATCTTTCTTGCTATATTTAGCAACATGTCAGACAAAAAAATGGCAGAAGAAATCCGAATCGGCTTCTTGAAGACCAGTAATTGGCAATCGGCTACAAAACTGCATGTAACCATGGAAGGGGGACCACTGAGCTCTTTAAAACAAAGGCTAAAAACCGACCTGTTTAGGGTTGCCTTCGATTAATAATAACCTCTAAAACAAATTCCCTGTAGTCTGGATTCCACCTTTTACTACTTTCCTTTATTTTCCCACTTTAATGTAATTTTTTGGTTCGGTATTGTGTTACTTTTTTCATGTAAACCACTTTGAGCTGACTTATTGCTGAAACGTACTTTACAAACAAACCCGGCTTGATTTAACTTACTGATTTTCTACTTGTTTTTCCAAGCACAGGGCTGGAAAGGAAATCATTCATTATAAACCCATGAAATACCAATCTAGGACTGAATCAAGATGAGAAAAATTAAGAAATGTTACAGGACTGGAAGGTAAACAAATGGTCATCACATGTGTTTTCCACACATGAAAGAATCACAAACTACAACGCAGACCAATGTGTGGCATCCGCAGAAACACAGCAGCAGAGCTCGCCTCTGGAAGAACAGAGAAACGACAGAAACAGACTGTCTCTCTTTCTCTCTGGATATTAGGACTTGTCTTATGCACAAACTGTTGGCTGAGGGAGTGAGTACAGAACACAGCCATCCCATCTGGTTGACACTGAGTGGAACACAGTGTTCCAGTACAAAACAAGGAGCTGCTTCCAGTTGTCTTGTCTTCAAATTCAGAGCACACAACTACATGAGAGAAGTTTAAATGTGTCTGTGGCTTACTGTCTGCTGGAGATTTGTTACATCAGAGGTGTCATTTGAAAGACTCAAGATCCTTATATACATATTCCCAGTTGCTAATGGCTACACTCAAGTGAATATAGCATTTGTTTATACAGACTCCATTAGGGAATTATTTCTCTACAAGTTACAATGTGGACATCTGCCATTAAACCAAAATACTCTGCTGCTTCTCAGAGAAAAACAAGTCTCTTGTTCAAAATTAGGTGACGACATTTTCCATTTGGCAATCATAGTAGGCCTCACTTATCAAAAACCGTTGCAGATTAGCAATAATAATAGGACAAGTCTGATATATGACAATGTGTATATAGTTACAGTTTTCAGAGGCCATCCACTCAGAATGTGGAACATGAATAGAGGAATGAAAGTAAAAACTACTTTTCTAATTCAGATTTTAAAGTGACAGCAGGTTTAGTGGTACTAGAGAGCAACTTTAACCTTGGTGTGACGATTAGCTTAAGCTCCATCTACACGGGCGTGGCTCTAACCCATTCCTCCCCAGTCTGCCCCGGCCAGATTTGTCTCTATCTGCAGATCCTGTGCGGTTACACCTGGTTTTGGAACCACCTCAGTGGAGGCACAAGCCGTACATAGTCAAGGTGATTTGACTGGCAGCAGACTGCAGTCGTTGATTGGCCTGTGGAGTTAGGTCTACAACAGGGGTCGGCAACCTGCGGCTCTGCAGCCACATGCAGCTCGTTAGCGCTGCCCTAGTGGCTCTATGGAGCTTTTTCAAAAATGTTAGAAAAATGGAAAAGATGGGGGTGGGAAATATATTTTTTTGTTTTAAAATGGTTTCTGTAGGAGGACAAACATGACACAACCATTCTAAACGTTTTCCAATGCTATAAAAATGTATAGAATAAATATTAAATTTCAACATTTTCATCAACAAAGATTTGCGTCAAAGCCTGTGACACGTTTCTTTCAGCTGCGTGGGGAGCGAGGCAGGTGACTGTTGGAAGCAAACTGACGGGTGTG
>CAEGAE010018721.1:0-21323 GCA_903067095.1 Girardinus metallicus | reverse complement strand
TTTCTCTTTTAAGTTTAGGCAGTTGGTATGATGCGTATCCATGGCAATACTGTTTTAGGTTTATTTTTCCTACTGGGAGACTCTAATCATTATCTCAAAAGCTCAAATAGTGAACTAACTACTGCCAGCTGTACTACAACCACAAATCTCCTGAGACTTGAAAAGAAGGCTTTGTGGATGCAGAGCAGAGAAAATGTCTTCCATAGTTTGTAATGGGCGAGAATCAAATCCACAAATCTTTCTGCCCGGCTTTCAAACCAAACAGCCAGAGATTTTTACAAGGGAGCAGCAGAAGAGGCAGATGAGATTGATTTACCAGTTCATTACAACAACTTATGGTTTCATCCAAGACTTGTGATTGTGGGATATTGTGTCTGCAATAGAGATATTTAAGTGTTAGCATGTCATGACAGCAACACTGTCTTTGGAAGAATGATTTGTAGTGCCAAATCAAGACCCAAGGTGTAGGTTGTGCAAGGAGGCACCTGAGACAGTCCAGCACTTAGCAGGGTGGAAGATGCTAGCAGGGAAAGCGTACATGGAATGACATAACCAAGTGCATAGTGTACAGAAACATCTGTGCAGAATATGCATTGGAAGCCCCGAGATCAAAGTGGGGAACACCCCCAAAGGTGGTGGAGAATGACCGAGCTAAGATCCTGTGGGACTTCTAGATTAAGACGGACAAAATGGTAATGGCAAACCAACCAGACAGTGTGGTTGTGGATAAACAACAAAGGAAAGCAGTTGTGGTGCATGTAGCTATACTAACTGATTGCAACATGAGGAAAAAGGAGCACGAGAAACTGGAGAAATACCAGGGCCTCAAGGAGGAACTGGAAAAGGCCTGGAAGGTGAAGACCACAGTGGTGCCTGTGGTCATCGGGGCCCTCGGGGCAGTCACCCCCAAACTGGAGCAGTGGCTAAAACGGATCCCAGGAACAACATCAGACATCTCAGCCCAGAAATGTGCAGTTCTAGGCACAGCCAAGATACTGCACAGAACCCTCAAGCTCTCAGGCCTCTGGTAGAGGACCCGAGCTCAGAGGATGAAAGCGATCACCCACGGAGGGTGAGAAGGGAAGGACTGGACATAGCTCCAGTCCTTCCCCGGCTGGAGCTATGTCCTGTTGTTGTGTACATGCACACAACACATGTACAGACATATGTTGTGTGCATGCGGTTTCTTGCCAGTGGGGGCGCTCTCGAGTCGCTGTGGATCTAACAGGGAGAACGGGTTTTCTGGCTCTGGGCATGCGCGGCTCAGAATAAACGAGCTCTTGCCAGTGTTTTGTTTTTTTTGTTTTTGTTTTTTTTTTTTAAATCAGCCGTTATTTTTATTCCGCCATTAACACTCTATTTTGTGTTGCTCTTTCCCACAAAACCTCAATAGATCTTTCTTGCATTTGTAGCTATATCAGGATAAAAATGCCAAAAGAATTAAAATATTTGCAACTACTAATAGTCTGTGTTGTTTGTAGCTTAAACTCAATGATTCACTGTCACAAACATGGAAGATTTACACCTGGTAAGGGACAAGTGATTTTTATTCGTTCTTTTTATTTTTGACGGTCTGAAACATATGTGTCAAACTCAAGGCCCCGGGGGCCAAATCTGGCCCGCCATAAGTTTTTATGTGGCCCTCTAGACTCTAGAACAGGAATCCCCAACCTTTACAATCCAGTGAAATAAAACTTCTTTAGAAGAAGTTATGTTATGTAACCTTTCGGGAGAAAAAAAGATAAATATGGTTAATTTATGATAAATACTGTTTAATTTCTATTTTTGGGTTTGAAAATAAAGAAAATGTAAAACTGTTTTTTTAGATACTTGTAAACAGATATATACATTTTTTGTGTAATGTTGACGTTTGTGGAATAAGGGGGAAAAAAATAAATTTCATACCTAAAGACTAAAAAATAGATCTAGCAAATGTCTTTTCATGTGAAACTTCTAAGTAGTTTGTTATTAGCAGCTATATTTTAAACATTAATCGGTCATTATTAGGAAAAGTCATTAAAAGCCATTGTGGCAGGTTCAGAGAGACTCATAGAACCTTCAAGTTATCAGTTATGTTTTTAAATATTGTTTTATCAATTAAAGAAAGCAATTTTTTTATCTGTGTTATGTCAATGTGAAAAAGTCTTGAGTATTACTTAACTAAGAAGTTCTCAGGCTGATTTATCAAAACTTTTCAGCCCTTTGAGGACATTTGTGATCTTGATGTGGCACAAAATGAAAATGAGATTGACTCTAAAATGAAGAGCGAAAAAACACAAATGACATATATAATGAGGCGAATAATAAAGTGAATAATGTCCCCAGCTAACTTTTCCCACAGTGCAGCATGCAGTTTATGACCTGGTGTTATTGGGGCTCAGCGAGCTTTAGCTAACAGTTCCGTTCAGTGGGCTACTGAGAACCAGCTCCCGGCAGAGCTCCTCCCGGGCCCACTGCGGACCACTAACAGGACAGACAGCTGGATGATGGACCCCATCAAGTGCAGCTGTCAGTCACAAAACACAACTGTCCTTCCCGGGCCGGAGCTATGTCCTGTTGTTATTCTGGGGCCTCAGTAATGGGGGTATGTGCGTTTGGCTATTATCCCTAAATCTCATGAACTCAGACAATGGTGGCCGATGGCAGGGTGAGAATAGTCCTCTTTACCTGCGCCGCTGCCTAAACAAGGCATGGAGTATTTATAGTCCATAAGCACGCACCGTTATATATCAGAGGGGAAAGCGGTCAGCATATCTATCCATTGTTTCGCGTGCTGCTCCGTCACAGAGCAGCAAGGACACGGCTTGGTCGTCGGCTAGCCACAAGGAAACATGGTGAGTAGATGCACATTTAGTCAGCATCGCTTCGCTGGCTGTCTGGGGAAGTGGCCAGATCTGATAGATTGGTGCTACCTCAAACAAAAGACAGGAGAAATTTGGAGACAGGACAAGAAAAGAAAAAAAAAAAAAAAACAGAAGAAACAGACAAAAGATGAGAGATGACAAGATGGAAAACATATTGAAAAGAGAGAACACTGATGTTAAAAGAAGACACTGATAAAAAAAATTCAACCAATATCTGTTGGTATTACAATTGCCATGCTTTTTGTGTACCTAATGAGTAGAAGCTTAAGTAAGAAAATACTTAAATCCTGAAGTCATATTCAAAGTATTAAGGCTATTTTACTCTTTTAATTTGTCATTTATGTTCAAGAGAAACAAAAAAATAACTTGTGATTAAGCAATGAAGCCTTCCTGAAAACATTTTATCCAAAGATTAAAAAAAAAAAAAAAAAAAGTGGTATATAAAGTTTTCCCCCTGACAACTAAAGCAATTTGCCAACCATTAGCAACATCTGCCTCAGGGCTAAAAACCAGAGTTTGACTTCTGTCACCAAACCAGTTAAAACTGAAGATGAATTTGAATTCTTGCTTCGACGTGGAAACTTTATCAAGTCTTATGACAGTCCTTAACAGTTATAATCAAAGGTTTTGCCACAGCAGTATTTAACACTGTGAAAAAAATTTACCATTTTTAAGCAATACATTATCAAACCAGTGTGTTTGGTTAAAACTTTAATTAACTGCAAGAATTTAATGTCCTTCAAAATTCAATTATAGTGTTGTAGAGAGGACACTCAGGAGGAGAGATAAATAGACAAGCGCCAACAAAATTGGCGCTCGCCAGCAAACTCTGCATCGTTTTACATTTAACCATCTTAAGGAAAAAAAGGAAAGGCAACAATTTTGGGGCGCCAGAGGTCCTGTCTGAGGGATATCCGAGCGCCCCAGAGCTAATCCACAGCAAGCTTTAGACCTCAGCTGTCGAGAGGCATGCGAATCCAAAATTATGTCATGGCGCTGCATTCCTTCACAACGCTTTTTTTTTTTTTAACAGTTCCTTGGCAGTCATGTAAATAACTCAACATAATCCCCCCCTGTGAGGGTTTTCTGATCAAACAGGACTCAGAGTAGCATCCTGTCATCATGCAGGCCCTGTGGAATAATCCCTCGTGTGATCCTGGAACTATGGCAGTGCAGGCAGCGGACTAGACCCCCGCAAACCCCCTTCCTCACAAAACAGTAAATAATATTTCCACGACCAACTGACAGAGTCTGTAATCCTTCTTAAGTAAATGTCTGCCCCACTGGAAGTGCCCCTACGGCCTCTCACTCGTCATCGGCTTGTCTTAAAGGCGCAGTTGACAGTAAAAAAAACAACAACAGTGGGTCAAGTTAAAGAAGGCAACCTGGTGCAGGGGCGAATCTAGAAAGTTTTTAAAAGTGTGAGGGGGGGGCCTGTCAGAATTGACATATATAGTTTAGTGGTGAAAGGTTAAGAGATGGATAGAAATATCCTTTAAGATCCCACTGTGGGGAAATTTAGGTTTACCAGCAGCAAGTGTAAAGCAAATGGATAAATACATAATTAAACTAAGGTAAAAAAAAAAAAAAAAAAGAAGAAGGAGAAAGAAATTTTCCCACTGCATAGATATAAACACGAGTTTGTTGGGAGCAGGGATGCTTAGAAAGTCTATCCTGGGAGGAAGGATCTGTAAAAACGCTCCTTTTGCTCAGATTGTCAGCAATAATTAATCCTTTAAAAAAAAGTGGCACTAACTTCACCATTTAATACATTTAAATTGCAAGCAGGCACATTAGTTTGCAAGCGTAAATGTGGATAATCAAGTATGTTTACTTTTTTGAACTTTTGATCATTTTAGCTAGAGTTTATCTAAATTTGGTTGTTCTCATTCATAGTGTGAATGAGAGGAGGCTGATATGTTCCTGTTGGCTTTAATGTGAATAAAAGTATCAACTTGAACTGTGATAAAACTTGTGGCAGAGAAAGTTTCTGTGTTGGGCCTGCAATTTCAGCCTGTATCCATATCCAGCCTTAGCGAGCTTAGCGAGAGCGCTAAAGCGAAAGTCCACACTTGCTAGCCTGAACCTGTTAGCCACATCTTAGTTGTGGTCGTAAAAGATTTACCACTGTCCCGCTGCTACTGGTAGTTAGAGGTAGTTTGGGGTTTAATTTTGGTGTTGTGGTCGAACCCTGCAGTCACCAAAGAAAGCCAAGAAGAGAGCGGAGGGAGCGAGCTCCAACGTGTTCTCCATGTTTGAGCAGGCCCAGATCCAGGAGTTCAAAGAGGTGAGCAAAACTGGACCCGAGCTCTGCACCCCGCAGGGACCGCTTGCTGTGCCCACTCGAGTCACGCCGGGTGTTTCTGAATCCCCTGCAGGCTTTCACCATCATGGATCAAAACAGAGACGGATTCATAGACAAGAACGACCTGAGGGACACTTTTGCAGCTTTAGGTGAGAGAAAACGGGGTGTGCGGGGCGCCGTTTGGAAAGTTAGGGAGTTGAAAAATAACAGTAATATTTTGGTTTATTTAATCATAGAGAGAAATAAAATGAAGGAGTTCCTTTTTCAAAGTCATGTTTTCACAGTGTTATTCATGAATGTCAGAATTAAATTCACAAGCTAAATATTTAGTTTGGAAAATAAATGCTTAATTTGAAAATGAAAAAGTTCAGTTTGGAAATAAATATTTTGTTTGGGAAATAAATTTTTATTTTGGAACTGACTAAGTCTGGAAAATAAATATTTAGTGTGAAACTAACTATTTAGTTAAAAAAAAAAAATAATTTGGAACCAAACAGTTTGAAAACTAAATATTTAGTTCAGACTTAACGATGTATTTGGGAACTAAATGTAGTTTGCAAGCTAAATAGTTTCCTAGCTAAGTATATAGTTTGTAAACTAAATATTTAGCTAATAAATTATTCCATTTGGCACGTTGACATCTACAACTTTATGTCTAACATTTGTTATTCATACAAAGTGATGAATATATGATTTTGAAAATTAATACCCATATTTCTTTCTTTATGACTCACTAAACAAATAAAAAAATTTGCTGTTAATTTTTTACTGTGGAAATTCACATATTGGATCTCGCTGGTGTGTCCGTTTATGTGATTCTTTCGCAGTGAACTTTTTAGCTTATCCATTAAATATTAAACTTTTTCTTTTTACATAAACGAGATTAAACACGAGTAAAAAAAAAAATGAATCGTCATAGCCAGAGCCCAAAGCTTCACTCCACCTTGACCTCTGACCTCTGTCTTCCCTCAGGCCGGTTAAATGTCAAACAGGAAGAGATTGACGATATGCTGAAGGAGGCTCCGGGTCCGATCAACTTTACAGTCTTTCTCACCATGTTTGGGGAGAAACTAAAAGGTAATCCAGGATCATCATCACCGTCATTCATGCAAATAAAGTTGTTGTTGGTTTTATTTTATTTTTTTTAAATCCTACAAAAAACTATTTACATCTTCGCCAGGTGCTGACCCAGAGGAGACCATCCTGAATGCTTTCAAAGTCTTTGACCCTGAGGGAACAGGAACGCTAAAGAAAGATTAGTGAGTATTAGTATGAGGCTAACACTTTAGACCAAGTGGCCACCTGATTTTCTCACCTTCTCTGCTCGCTTTCGCAGCGTGACGGAGATGTTGACGACTCAGGCAGACAGATTCTCAGCTGAAGAGGTCGGTGCTCTACCTCGGACGATCAAACTGATCAAACATTTTGAGCAGTTTGCACTCAACTGAACTTTGAAAAAAAACAAAAAAAAAAAACTGTTTTTAATCAAATTTTCTGTCCACAGATGGAACAGATGTTTGTAGCATTTCCTCCCGATGTAGCAGGGAACCTAGACTACAAGAACCTGGTCCACATCATAACACATGGTGAAGAGAAGGACCAGGAATAGATGGAGTCAGCCTCACGGATCCAGCTGGTGTCCAGTGACGTCGACGCACAAACCAACGTCTGAATAAAGCAGTTGAAAAAGAAATTTGGTCTCGGTTTCGCTAACTGTCCTAATTAAAGTTCAGTCACGTACTAGGGGTGGGCATTTATCGCATCGTTTATCATTTATTGCGATAAATTTCTTGTCATGATAAGAATTTTGATTTATCATTGTCACAATAAATTCTAATTAACGTTAAAAAAAATTTTCATATTATCTGGATTGTTATTTTTACTATTTTCTCCAGTGTTTGCTCAATGAAACCACCAATAAATATCAATAAATTATAAAATATGATAATATGCAGTTAATCCCTAGTAAAAAAGTATTCTTTAGTATATTTCAAACATACTTACATTTGTGAAAGTACATTTTAAGTATTAAGTGTACTACCTATAAATATATATGAAGTATACTAAAAGTATGCTTGTACCAATTTCGACATAACTTTAAACACACTTAAATATAATTGTACCAAAATACACTTTTAATAAATATATTAAATAAAAGTATATTTTAAGTGAACAAAATATTTGGCCAAGTGTAAATATACACTTTTTTAAGTGTATATTTAAAAGATATTTTGAATATCTGTCAAAGATATTTTGTGTATATTTTGAAATATATGCTCAAAATATAATTTTTTAAAATTCACTTAACGCTTACTTTAAATGATTAATTTCAGTATGTTTTAAATTACATCTCAGTGTATAATTTAGGCTAATAAAGTATGCCTTTTTAGGTGCCTTAATAATCTTTTACTATTTTTGTAAATATGGCAAAGAATAATAAGAAAAAGTTCTTATAGTGGAACTTGATGTAATGTTGTTTAACAAAGCAACTAATGTGTTCATGCCAAAATATCAAACATTGACACTTTAGTGGCAGAGGTGCTACAACAAAAACAATACTTGTCCTTAGCGATAAATGTAGCAGGTATCTTCAGTTTTACATCACTCCGAATATAATCTGTTGTTTTCAGTTTTTTAACTAAAACACGGAAGCTGTCTTTACCCAGTCCATTTTCAGATGTATGATGTAAGCCATGCAGTTACCTAAAAAAAAAAGTAGCAATAAATAGTTCTTATTGTCACTTTTATCATTATCACAAAAGATTGTGATAAAACTAAGTCGCCCACCCTTGTCATGGTGCCTGCCTATCTACTATTGTATTGTAATTTTCACCATTAAAATAATTGTTCTGTAGCTGAAAGGGCACCAAAACTGACTCTAGGTCCAGGGCCCGCATATTTTAAATTTGGCCCTGTGTGCACAGAAAGACTATTCATGAGGTTACCTTAGAAAGAACACACTGGATGCTAATCATAGGTATGGGAGTACAAAGGGTTGCATAGTACTGTACATCATGATTTTCCCACTTTTAAGCTGAAACAGATTTGATGAGCATCATGTCTCATCCACTTTAAAAATGTGCAACTCTTTGTGTCGGTCTTTAAAATCCTGTGTGGTCTGTGTTTGTGTTGTTATTTAGCAAAAGTATTCCTATAAGCATATAAATACTTCTGAAAGGTACGTGTTTGTATTGTACCTCGGTGTATTTTTAACTCCTATTCATAAATTGTGACTATAGAACAATATCCATGTAAAAAAAAAAAATATATATATATATATATATCTTTTAAGTGGATGAATAAAGAGGGAGGGTCTGATATGCATCAACACAACAATAGAATAGAAAGCATTCACGAGGGTCCAACTAACACCAAATATAACTGCGACATGCACCGTGACGCGCGTGCCAGCCCCACATCTCCCTGTTTCCCGTTTTAGAGACGCATATGTGTGGCTCCGCTCCCCATTGTTGCAGCTGGAACACATTGTCAGTGATGATATCTAATTATAGCTGCATGTAGTCATTTAAGTTTTAATCCCGTGCTGACAGTGCGGCAGTAAAAAGAGACAGTGGGAGCACCGGCAGCATCCCGAGTCCTAATGTCGCTGCAAACTTCGTTTGAGCGCCAAATATAACTGACGGCATTGCGGGCTAAGCTACGTGTCCTTAAAAGGTTTCCGTGAGAAGGTTTATTAGCTAGAATGAGAAGCTTCGGCTCATTAAACCGGAAGTGGCCGCCGGCTGCTTTAAGCTGAGTTCTTACAGAGCTCATTTCAGAGACAATAAAATGTCTGTTCAGGTTCTTCCTTAAGCTTCCAAGCTCCCAACTTTAAGCTGCATACAGTCTGCAGCCGACAGGACGTAATGAACTAAGCAATCTGAAGCAGCCTTGACTAGAAATCATTACTATTGGAAGGAATGCGGGTCCGTTTATATGTTTTAGCTTCTTTTCAGCTGCTGCTTTTGATTGTGATTCCTCCAATAGAGGAATCTAGAATAATTGCAAGAATATTTGATATTTCAGCTGCTTATGAGAACTATCCAAAATAGTTGGCGTATGAATCGTGTAAAAGAAATATAACCTGTGGAACTTTGCATGTGAATCTGATTCTGCCGTCTGAATTTCCTCTGTGGGATAATAATGCTATTTCTGTTCTATTCCATTTACCCCCTATGGCTAAATTACAACAGTATCATTTCCTGTTGAAAAAATATCAATGAGTCAAGTCAAAGTTTTCATCAATATGAACACACTTTAGGAATCAGATTGATTTCTGATCATCCCAGTTGAAAATGTGTTGTTTTTTTGTTTGTTTGTTTGTTTTTTTCAAACTCCATTTCTTCCAAAGGCCACATGACTAAACTAGAAAGCATCAAGAATAGTCCTGACCCAAACACAAACTTTAATGTTGTTTTTGAAGGGATTTTATGTAACATAACATAAAGTGGTGCAGAAGGTTATAATTTTTTTTAATGTTGCTTGAAATGAAACAAAATGAGAAAAAAAAATCGAGGAGTATAAAATTATTTCACAAGGCACTGTAGATGTCTAAAAATCCACAAAAAAAAACTCAGTCTAGGTATAACTGCACTTTTCAAGCTAGAAATGTTCTCATCTTGAAAAAAGGAAATTAAGAATGGAGACGTCAGTTTTAGTCGATGTAAATTGAAAAAAATGTAAAAAAAGAATTTGTCTTAAGTTGTCCAGCTCGTAACTCCGGATGCTTTTTCTCCACCCAGCGGTAGAGGGCAGCAGTGGTGCAGCTGGCGGCCCCTTCCTCCCAGGAGCTTGCTGGTTAGCTCTTCAAGGTGCGGCAGGGCGAAAACAGAGACACCATCGCTAGCTAACAGCTAGTTCGGTTGGCGTTTATTTTTTATGCCCCGGTTTTATAAAGACAAAAGCCGTGACTGTGTTTCGTTTTTTTTTTTTTTTTACGAAAACGGGGATGTAAAGTAGCTTTTAAATTTTCTAAAAAAAAAAAAATTGTCAACGAGCCTACAAGCCGAACTGGGTCTCAGTGACATTTCTTTTTACGCTCAGTCGGAAAATTTACGGAGCTAAGCTAATAGGCTGTAGCTAATGCTAGGATAGCTAGCAAGCTAGCTTTCGCAAGTGTACTAACGCCGAGTTCTTACCGAATCGATTTTTTTTTATAGAAGCAGAAAATGGCTGATGTTGACAAGCTCAACATAGACAGTATTATTCAACGTCTTTTAGAAGGTGAGTACGATCTCAAATAAAATGCAATGGCAATTTCGATGCTGTTGTGACAACAACAGATGTAAATGGAAAGTTGGCTTCATTTTCTCATCTTTAGTTATCATTTCCTTGCATTTATTCCTCATAGGCGATAACCGCAATTTATCACTAAACGTATTTAATGATTAGGGATCTCAGTATTCCCAAAGGTAAAGAAAAACACTGTTCTCTCACACAGACATTGCGCATACCGGTGTAACGTCACTTTCTGTGACCCTTAGATGTGTGACCTGATTAGGTTTTCAGGGGCCGCTGAGCGTATTGTCTGTATTGAGTTACTGTTCACAAAGAAGAATGCACAGTGTCCGTCTTTATGAGGTGCCATAAAGTGATTTATGCTCAATTTGTGAACTTTACCCCCAGTTAGTTTCAGTGTCGCTAAAATAAAATTGGTGACAAACACAGTAACACCTGCTTTTTTTTTTTCTTTTTTCTTTACGTTAATTCTTAAAATTAGCCAGTTTTTATAAATACCACTATGATGTCTGCCTTAGGTTTGGGTTACACAGGCCGCTGCTCTCCTGTTCCACCCAACCTGCCCATCCAGATTCTGCGCTAGGTGTTGCTGACTTGGCAGTGAGTGTGCTAAGTTGTTATCTTTGCTGATTGTTGTTTGTTGTTGTCTGGGCACAGTCCGAGGAGCAAAGCCTGGCAAGAATGTGCAACTGCAGGAGAACGAGATCCGTGGACTGTGCCTGAAGTCCAGGGAGATCTTTCTCAGTCAACCCATTCTGCTGGAGCTGGAGGCCCCCCTCAAAATTTGTGGTGAGCGAAAGTTGTGTGTCACTAAATCGGCGACACACAATAGCCGAATACAATTCAGAGGCCATAACATTAATTATATCCAATGATTCCCCCCCTCCACGCCTCTGTCTGACAGGTGACATCCATGGGCAATACTATGACCTCCTGAGGCTTTTTGAGTATGGGGGCTTCCCTCCAGAGAGCAACTACCTGTTCCTGGGTGACTATGTGGACAGGGGGAAGCAGTCTCTTGAAACAATCTGTCTTCTTCTGGCCTACAAAATCAAATACCCGGAGAACTTTTTCCTGCTGAGGGGAAACCACGAATGTGCTTCAATCAACAGAATATATGGTTTCTACGATGAGTGTGAGTATTGTTTAATTGATCCGAATTTGAGGTGTGTTTTAGTACTTTGTGTTCAAAGAGAGTTTAGCAGCTAAATAGTATTCAGGCGTTGACACGCGATTTCTCTGGCAGGGTGTAGGCTGTTTGAGGGAGGAGATGTAAAGTAGAGGGGAGAAAACAGTAAATGAGTGCTGGGTTCTGAAGAACTACAAAAGCTCCAAAATTGTACAAAGGTTTTAATAAGGTTTAATAACAAAAATAAAGACGAAAGCTTGCGATGACGTGAAGCCAAAACATGTCTCTTTTTTTTTTTTTTTTTTTTTTAGTCTTATTAAAACCTTTGCATAACTTTGGAGTGTTGGTTATTCGCATTTTTTCGTCATACTATAAAAGCATCTCTTATATTCTAACTATATGAAAGAGATGCACTAATCTGGCTTTCACTGACCAGTCCATCCATCCATCCATCCATCCATCCATCCATCCATCCATCCATCCATCCATCCTCTTACACCCTTATCCCATTGGGTCAGGGGGGGGGGGGTGCGCTGGTGCCTGGACGGCTCGCCAGTCCATCATAGAATGATTATAACCAATAAAAGAGAAAATGTGCCAGCAGACAGTGAAGACGTTTCATCGTCTGTCCCTGTTTTTTATTTTGACTTATTTATTTTTTCTAACTGAAATTAAAAAACAGGCCATCGGTTGAATAAGTTATGATTGAAACTAGTGGGAGAAATTAGTTTTGATGCATTTAATAAGCATGGGGGAAAAAAAATAATCTGATTTTTCTGTGTTTAACCTGTCATCATAGTTTAGTCCGAACCCAAGGAAACATCTGATAGGTTTCCACCTCTGGCTGTTTCTCTACTGTATGTTCATTACACAACGACAAATTAAAACATCCTCTGTTGTCGTCATAATTTAGGTAAACGAAGGTACAACATCAAGCTCTGGAAGACCTTCACAGATTGTTTTAACTGCCTCCCTATTGCTGCAATTGTGGATGAGAAGATCTTTTGCTGCCATGGAGGTAGGTTCTTGTTCTCACTAGTTCTCTGTACACAGTGTTATGTTTTTTGTGTGCATTATTTTCACAACTGTGGCGTATTAGAAAACTTGATGCGTCTTTGACGTAAGCTGCTCTTATTTGTCTTTGTGAAACGCTCCCTCTGCAGTTTGTCGTTCCGTTTGGACTGACCCACATGTAACAGGTCGTGACCCCTGCATTTGTTTGTTTATTGGCTTCGCTGCCTTGTTTTTTGCATCAAGGACTGTCACCCGACCTTCAGTCCATGGAGCAGATCAGACGCATCATGCGTCCCACTGACGTGCCTGACCAGGGCCTGCTGTGCGACTTGCTGTGGTCCGACCCGGACAAGGACGTTTTGGGCTGGGGGGAGAACGACAGGGGCGTCTCCTTTACCTTCGGCTCCGAAGTGGTAGCCAAGTTCCTGCACAAGCACGACCTGGATCTGATCTGCCGCGCCCACCAGGTAACTCCAGCGCCCCCTGTCTTTAGCAAACAGAAACGAGATTGTGTGAGAGCGCATTTGTACAAGGACATCGCATCCAGCCAGGGAGTTGGCAGGCGTACTGTACACACTGACCTCCTGTTCCCCGTCGTTTTGTTTTCGTTTTCCCTTGTCTTTTTTTTTTTTTTTTTTTTTTTTTTTTTTTTTTTTTTTTTTTTGTATGTTAACGTTTGGGCCCGGTACAGCAAAAAAGTTAGTTTTTTTTCTTTCTTGGTTTTAAAATAAAACCAATTAAAAATACTGAAATGTGTAGGTTTCAGGAAAACCTCAAAAAACGAAACAAGAAAGCAACAAAAAAACAGGGCTTTCATTGGTCACCATCTAAAGATGGAAGTCAATAAATAACTATTCATAAGTATACCAGGACTGCATGATGTTAGCAAAACATGCAATAATCCTTAATGTTGGTGAATGTCACATGGCTAAATGACTTGCCGTAAATAAATAGCTGTGTTTCCATTAACCATGCAATTGCGCAACTTGACATTTTGAAAATAAATTTGCTTAACGTAACCACGATAATAAAAAAATATTTTCAATGAGGTGAATTTTTTATTTATTTTTTTGTTGATTATAGCGAAATTGGTTTATTTCGCAAAACTGCAATGCAAACACTTTTTTCACATCGCGCGAGTCACATGATCAGCGAGCTGTTGCCACTGATGCAAACCATGCAGAAGACAACAGGAAGTAGTTGGAGGATGATGGCGGCAGGATTTTTAATAACTTGTCACGTGATTAAACTTATTCACATGTGATTTTAATTGTGTTTCTTATCTAATGGAAACAATGCAACTGTGACATTGTGTTCTTTTGACATTAGCGTCAGAACACAATTAGCGGAATATGGACAAAGTTTTGTGCACGTTTGTATCGGAGTCGCAGCTTTATGCTAATGTTGTTTTACTTTGGGTTCATTGCCACCTTGGACCTCATATAGTGATTGTTCTTACAGGAAAAAAAAATATTTACTGTTACCATGTCAACAACATGGTTTGATTTTAAAAAGTTGCATTTGACTACATCTTCTGTTTTGGCAGAAAGGGGTTTCTTGGCACTTATTTAACTTCCTGATCTTAATTGTAGTCCAAACAATCCCCAATCTTATTGATACTACATACAGAGAGATTATAACAACTAATGAGTAATGTGTCACTATTCTCTTTAACATAAAGCTCTAATCTATTTTGAACATTGTTGAAAAATGTCCCTGAAATTGGATTGACATGAAAAATGGACCAATTGCGTCTGTCGTCATGTGACCAGCTCAGCGTAGCCGTTTCTGTTAATGTTAGCAGCTTGAGCACCATCCACAAATTACATAATTCAGTTTTAATGTTCTTACAGGGCAGAACTTTTAATCTTGTCTGTTCTATCTGTGATTTTATTTATTTATTCTTTTGCAGGTTGTTGAGGACGGCTACGAATTTTTCGCAAAGAGGCAACTCGTCACATTGTTCTCGGCACCAAATTATTGCGGCGAGTTCGACAACGCTGGTGCCATGATGAGCGTTGATGAGACTCTCATGTGCTCCTTTCAGGTATCCAGCTTTTTTTCTGCATAAACCATCAAAGGCAAATGACTTTTTTTCTCTCTCTCTCTCTTTTTGGACTTCAGCAGTAAAAGCGTGTCCATATAAACAACAAAGAAAAATTGATTCAAAATATTTACTGATATTGTGCTCCATTCCACTTACATCAGAATTCCTTGTTGGGGGAGGGGGGGATAAACGGGATGGCATTTTGAAGTCAGGGTACCAATCAAAATCCAATATGGCTGTCAAACATTGAACTGTGGCATCATAATGTTTTATGTGAAATTTGACGGTTTTTGTCTCATTAGTCACACACTGTATTGTATCACACATTTAACGTATTTGATTCATGTTTGCATAAACTGAAAAAAAAAATAGAATCTTATTGCCATTTGTTGCCACTTCATTGAAGCTGCAATATGTAATTTAAAAAAAATATATATGTTTTTTTACATATTTGTTGAAACTGTCACTGTGTCATGACAGTACTCAGACTGTCATGAAAAAAATCCAGCTTCTCTGCCTTCTCGCAGTTCCAACTAGAAACAACCAATCAGAGCCAGGAGGCGGATCTTAACGCTGTTAATCATGCCCGTGTGTGTGCTGAACCTAGGAAACTGCAAATGATTTGCAGAGTTATTTTCTGAAAAGGTTTTCCGCGTTGTGTTTCTCCTGCAGATTTTAAAACCAGCTGAGAAGAAAAAGCCCAACGGCAGCCGTCCTGTGACTCCCCCCCGCAACATGGTCACCAAGCAAGCCAAGAAATGAGGGGCCACACTGCTGGGTGGGGGGACCAAATGGCCAGAGATGCATTCTTCCTGGTCTGCTTTCATCTTCTGCATTCAAAGGATTGGTTATTTTTCACGCTGCCAATACCGCAAAGATACCCACTCCTACCTGATGAAAGCAAGGATATTTTATTGTTTTCCTGTCCACAGGGGTAAATTGATATGTCACCATGGAAAAACCTCAGGTGTTTTGCACTCCATTTTGCAGCTAGTCTTTGCCACATATGACTGTTCAATCAGGAAAAATGTAATAATATGGCTACTTATGCACAGGAATGCCTTGTTTGAAGCTGTGCACACTTTGGTTTTTTTCCCAAGTTTATTTTATGTCTTTCCTTTGTCATTTCATTCACCTGTAATTGTTAATGGCTTATAAGAAGTTTGAGGAAAGTCACAGACACAAGTTTTATGTCTGTAATCTTTATTTACAGTTAATTTACTCATAATTTCATAGAGAATTGACTACACTGCATCACGTTTTTAAATAAGTCTTGTGCTAAATTAAAAACAATAAACAAGCACTATTGTAATGTCTAAATCTTTCTAATAAACTCCGGTGTGTTTTAGGATGGAAATTGATAACTGAATGTTTGTTTCTAAGGCTTTTATTCCTCTTAAACCTAATAAACAGAAAATACAAAGAGAAGCTGTATGTTGTAACGTACTGTGACCATCAAAATACGTTTTGCGGGTTTTCGCAAGGAGAAACATATTTTTGCCAAATTATTTGAATTAGAAAAACAGATGAAGTTTTTCAAAATTCTTTTTAAATTAATTTTTTTATTCTTAAATTACTTTTTTATTTATTTATTTATTTTCCAAAAGTCTTATTGATTTCCAGCGTTATATTTGGTGTACATTTTCTGCCTGAGTTCGGTACAGGACAGAACGTTGTGTTTCCATATTAGGAAACGTTGCTTTGGTAATAACCTCTGACGTCAGAGCAGTCACAAGACCGTGCGGTCTGAGGCCACACGGCAGCTGCTCCACAGTCTCTCTCTTACGCAGTGTCTCGGAGGCAAAGTGGCAGCATGGCCGCTCACAACCAACCCTCGCAGGACTTCAACAGAGGAAGAAACCAATTTCTCTGAATTTCTTTCTGCTTACAGCACCAAAAAAAAAAAAAAAAAAAAAAAAGACAGCA
Organism: Girardinus metallicus; assembly: GCA_903067095.1. Lineage (NCBI taxonomy): Eukaryota > Metazoa > Chordata > Actinopteri > Cyprinodontiformes > Poeciliidae > Girardinus > Girardinus metallicus. Next base: position 4,800 of record CAEGAE010018721.1, on the reverse strand, counting down.
GCTTAGGGAGACTACTTCTACCGTTGACGACCAGTCTGGTTCGCCTGTCAAACATTGCGCGCTTACATCGACGCTAAGCTAGCTCAGCTGCTAGCTTGGCCGGTTTGTTTGGTACGGAGCTGGTGCGTAGGTGATGTTGTCCGTGTTGTCCTACGGTAGACTTGTTGCCAGAGCCGTCATCGGCGGGCTTTCTCAGACAGACAGCCGCGACTACAGCCTGGTGACGGCGAGCTGCGGCTTCGGCAAAGACTTCCGCAGAGGCATCCTGAAGAAAGGGATGTGTTATGGGGACGACGCGTGCTTCATCGCCCGGCACAGGTCCGCCGATGTTTTGGGTAAGTGTCTGCTCTTTTGTTTGCTCTAGAAATGACATTGCTACGCACGCAGCGACGTCCTTCACTTAACAGCTTGTGACTACAGGTTGAAATGTGTAGGGTCACTTTTCTTATTGATAAAGACTTGGCTTAATGTTTGTAAAACCTGAACAGCATGAAAATCCAAACCTGCTGTTTGTGGAATCGGCAGTGGGACAGAAACCCTGATCTGTGCGGACAACCTGTCATTTAAGTGTCGTGGGACTCCTGCCACCTAAGCTGATTGCATGTGGTAGATCAGGTTGCCAGATTTAACTTGCAAATTGGAACACCTTCAACACAAAATCGTCTTGTTTTTGGACCGGCTTGCTTAATTTAATTTAATTTATTTTTTAAAGTTGCAGGCTCCTCTCTACTATCTGACTCTGGGTGGGAAGATGCAGCGGGACTGTCCTTGTATGGTCAGCAGAACAGATTCTGGCGTCTTGAGCTCAGAAACCTTCCTTTCTAGGCAAATCTTGGATTCCCATCATAAAGCTCTTATAAGGCAAAACTATAAAACCCAATAAACGGAACCTCTTCAGGAAGAAGTCTTCATAAATAAACTAAAATTTGAGTAATTTAATGCATCTCTGCTCAAAAGTTCACGCCTGTTGAACTTTTTCCACGTTGCTGCCACAAACCGAGATGTTTCGCTTTTCATGTTTATGTGAACCGAGTGAAGTAGAAGTAAAGCGACGGTGTCGATTTTACAGCGCAATGACCGCACACGATGAAACATGGTGGTGGCAGAATGATGCTGAGTGCTTGATATGACCGTGGGTGGAGATTGGGTTAGAATGGGCCAATGTCTTTCCATGTGCAGAGCTAATGGACGCGCAACGAAAAAACTTGCTGCATTTTCAGTAAACTCGGCACAATCTAGCCACAGCTGTAGGCGTTAACTGAGCCTGAGCAGAAATAGTTTTAAAATGTTATAAATATTAACTGCTTCACAAATCTGGCTCTGTCCAAACACCTCGTTTTTATTTTCTTGCATTTCAGTGCTTGTTCGGATTACATAATCGCCTCGCCCGTTTGCTTTTTTTTCTTTCTTTTTAGGTGTAGCAGATGGAGTCGGTGGCTGGAGAGACTACGGTGTGGACCCGTCGCAGTTTTCCAGTACGCTGATGAAGACGTGCGAGAGGCTGGTGAAGGAAGGACGCTTTGTCCCCAGCAGCCCGGTGGGAGTCCTCACGACCAGCTACTACGAGCTACTACAGAACAAAGTGCCTCTACTGGGTAAGCAGAAAAAAACCATTTATTTTGGTATCTTGCACGATGTGTTGTCTTGCATTGGCGCTTTTATCATTCTACAGATTAAGGACAAACCCCACCATGTAGAAAACAGGAAGCCTTTTGTTTTTACGTGGTGGGGTAGAAACCCAAGCCCCCGTCAACCATCAGTTGAAGGGGGCTTGGGCTGTAACCACCGCTGTGTGCAGATATGCGCCGCCTCACAGTGAAAACGGCACATTTCCATGTGGTTTAGATCTGAGCTACATTATCCGGGCGGTTTTCATCCGTTCGGTTTATTGCTGGCTGGGCTGGGATTTTTGCATTATGACTCACAACAGCCAGATCCCATTAAGAAGTAAGAGGAATGTCCCAGTATCCCTTTCCACCTCTTCCTCCTCCTCCTCCGTGGTGTTGCCTCAAAACAAACCCGGCGCACGCGATCTAACATCAGCGAAGGAGCGTGACAAGGGAACGGATCTTTGTCTCGGCAAACGTCAGTAGTTTTCCACTGAGAACCCGGCGGCAGAGCCGGGGGAAAACAAAAGTTTGGATCGCACCATTCTTTACACGGCCGGAGGAATGCCGTTGTGTGTAATTGTTTAGCTGCAGAGAAAAGCGAGAGGCAGAGGACTGAGTCAGAGCGTGTACGGGCTGGGCTGGAGTCTGAAGGTTGATCCCAGAGAGAATATTTTGGTGTTCCAGATGAATCACCAGCAGGGTGTGGCCCCACGCTGTCCGCCTGCTCCAACAGCTCTGGTTTCCTCCTTTTCATCTCTCCCGCAGAGGAGCTTTTACCAAAATACACATATATGAAATATGAAAAAAAAATTGTGAATTTCAGGGTGAGTTAATTTGTCTCCTAAATGTATACATTGATTAAGTTCTTGTGGTACAGTTCAATTGTCAGGACAATTGTGCTGGAAAAAAAAATGTTTGTATTCACCTTTGATGTGTGAGAAAAAAGCTTTTGATAACTTTTGATCTTCAATGCCTCACGGCGGCTCCGTATCTGCTCTGCAGTGATGGTCAAACTTTTTGCCCCTGGCACCAAAACTGACAAATTTAAACTACATGTGGGATATGAAAGTCATTCAATTTACAATGCAAAAATAAGTTTATTGTGATGTTTCTTTTTTGTTTTAGTTTCACCTACTCAATAATAAACACTATTTCTTATGAGATCTACAAATCCTTAAAGATCCAAAACGCGTAAAAAATACTTCAGACCGTTGCCTTACTAGATGAAAAACAGACTATTTCATTTCAATTTCATCGTTTTCTATTTTCTTGCCCTATTTCACCATTCTTGATTTGTGGTCAGAGGGCCGATCAAACTCATTTCAAGGGCCACAGTTTGGACAGACCTGACCTACAGCCAGTAGAGTTTATTTTCATCTCTTCTTGGGAGCGGCCGCGATGCTGGTCAACATTTTTGTTTGTAAATTCTAAAGACGTGAATTTGTGTGCGATTGTGTCCGTAGGCAGCAGCACCGCCTGCATTGTGGTGTTGGACAGGCAGAGTCACCAGCTGCACACAGCCAACCTGGGAGACTCTGGTTTCCTGGTGGTCCGCGGCGGGGAGGTGGTCCACCGCTCAGACGAACAGCAGCACTACTTTAACACACCCTTCCAGCTGTCCATCGCTCCTCCCGGGGCCGAGGGGGCCGTGCTCAGCGACAGGTGAGCCGCCCAGCAGAAGCTGCACCTCACCTGCTGCTGTCCATTGTGTGCTACTCAAAACGACCGATAAGAGCTCCGACCTTTTGGTTTTGTTTTGTAAAAGCAAAACTGGATAAAAGATTATTGGATATTGCATCGTGATTTTTTTTTTTTCCGTCAATCGTAATTTAACCGTAGTTTCCCTCACATAAAAACTGTTTAACACGGTCAGCACAGATTTTCTCTGCTTTAATATTAACAGTAGCACTGACAAATGACACCTCACCTGATCTGTATTTTGGGGATTAATGAGGAATCATAGGTTTGCACTTGTTACTCTTGGTTTTGGTTTACTTGGAGGACCAAAACTTCAGCTTAGCAGTTTAAATAACGAGAAAATCGCTCTGGTCAGTGAATAACGCCGTGGGAAATTTTTTTGTTTTTGCAAAATGTTGTGTTTTCCTTTAGTTTTTAACTCCCAGTTTTCTCCTTTCTTACTGGTTGCAGCACCATGTTGTTCTTATGCTGCGTTTTAACATGGATTTGTAAAAAGTGAGAGAACTAGAAGGCGTCTGGACTCTTCTGCACAGCTGCTGCAGCGCGGCCTTCGTCGCCCTGCTAACTAATAGGCGGTCTGCGTTGCAAACGCGACTAAAGAGATTATCTGAACGGAACCGCTCTGCAGAGCTTTTCAGTCTAGCCTGCGTGTCCCACATGTAGCGGCGGGTCAGGGGCCACGTGCTGCCGGGTCTCGTTGCTGTGGCGTGTCAAGTAGCAGCGCTGCAGACGTCAGCGGAGATCAGGATGTTTGCCAAGCTTTCCCTCTTGCCCAGGTCAAAGTCTGTGTGGCCTGATGACGGGCAAAACGAAGAGTCCAGAGTCGGTCCTGCTGCCAGCGGATTCAGCTCCCGTTTCACTTGTTCATCTTTGATCCACCAGATTATTTTTAAGACTCTTAAAAGGTGATTCTTAGAAAACTGACAAAACGTGCAGCACGGATACGGGTGGGCTGCATGGCTGTCGGTGACTCTACTGGAGCTGAATTTAGTCTGCCTTTTGTTCTGCTCCGGCTGGATGATACGGCTGAAAAAAACCCATATAAGCGTTTCATATCAGTCTATCAATAATTGTTGATTAATTTGTTTTAAATATTTAAAATATCCCCAAGCTAGTGGCGTGACCTTTCCAGTTTTCACTCTTTGGTGTTTTTACATTTTTTGTTTGTTTTTTTAAGCAGTTTTGAAACTGTTAGACTGCTGCTGTGCATGTTACTTAACAAGTTGTTGCTAGGTAACCAGAGAGTGAGTAAGTTGATGTCACTCACCTTGCTTGTCTGGTAATAAGAGGTTCAGTGGCGCAAGTCTTTCCTCTGCCTACATCCCCCAGAATGCCATGCGGTTTTTATATATATATATATATATATATATATATATATGGAGCATGAGAAATTGGAGAAATACCAGGGCCTAAGAGAGGAATTGGAGAAGGCCTGGAAGGTGAAGACCACAGTGGTGCCTGTGGTCATCGGGGCCCTCGGGGCAGTCACCCC